>PISW01007511.1:15000-88451 GCA_004023785.1 Mungos mungo | reverse complement strand
ATTCGAGATGATGATGTCGCCCCTTAGAGCCTCAGGACACACAGCTCTTATGAGATTTTGAAACAGATCCAGTTTAAGTGTTTTCATGCTTCTGAAATGATGAAGGTGGTGAGAGTTTTATACTCTCGTGTGTGTGTGTGTGTGTGTGTGTGTGTGTGTGTGTGAGAGAGAGAGAGAGAGAGAGAGAGAGAGAGAGAGAGAGAGAGAGAAAGAGATCTTCAGACTCCACATTCACACCACATCCTGGAAGAACCTAGTTTCTTCAGTGTTGTCAACTAAAGTCGATGCAGTGAACATGGTTCAAACAATGACCCACCAGGAGACTGTTTTCTCTTGATTAGGATTTTTGATGTCTCCGCAACTTCATGTCCAACATGCACTTTATGCTCCTTCCAGCAACCTTGCACATGGAGCTGAGGGGTCGTGTGGTGCAAAGTGAGTGCATCTGGGAATCCTGTAAAGGTTTAGTTGATGTGCATCAGGATGTCTATAATTGATTTGTATTCAGGAGGAGGAGTTAAGCTAATACAAGAAACTCTTTCTTCTGTGCATTTTAGGTAGTTTTCCTATGACAAATATCTAATTCAGAGACTGAATCGGAAAGCCGAGAATCATGTCCAGAAAGGCCTCATGAGGGAAATGGTTGTAGGAGAAGCAGCCCCAGATTCTCACATGGATTCATCTTCAGTGGCTCCTGGGAACACAAACAAGAAATGTGCACAGTGTGCACCTCCTGGTGGTGCTGACCCTCCTCGACAGGGAAGTTCTGGGCTCACACTGACATCCCCTCGCTGTGTCTCCTGCACAGTAATACAGGGCCGTGTCCTCAGCTTTCAGGCTGTTCATCTGCAGATTCGCTCTGTTCTTGTCATTGTCTGTGGAGATTCTGAATAGGCCCTTCACAGAGTCTGCATAGCTTGTGCTACTTCAGTACTAATCTATGAGACCCCCTTCAGTCCCTTACCTGGAGCCTGGAGGACTCAGATCATCCAGGAGCTACTGAAGGTGAATCCAGTCTGTACAGGAGAGTCTCAGGGACCCCCAGCCTTCACCAGATCTCCCCAGTACTCCACACGGGATGCCTACAGGCCTAAGACATCCAAGTCAGTAAACTGTCACACATCCACTGTTTCAGTCATATCCAGTTGCATACTCAGTGTCATTGGATCACCGTGAATTGCCATTCAAAACAACAACAAGGAAAACCTAGAGAGAACAAACTCCATAGTGAGATGTCTCTTTTCTGTCCTGATCACTGAATGAGAGCACCGGGGAGTTGTGTGTGGACTCCTCTCCCTGGTGCAGAGTAGGGGCTGACAGAGTTGAGTCAGCACACAGAGGGCCCTATTTGCACGTCCCCTGACTGTACAGTCAATTCTCATGGGAGAATCCTCAAGAATACAGTAAACCCTGAGCAAGTTTAAGGGACCTGGGAGTATCTGCTGTCATAATATCTTTCAGAACATTGTAACTTATTATTGTGTGATTTTGAGGCAGTGATTATTTAGTACCCATGAGAATCCTTATTTTAACATATGCAACCAAACATTGAGGTAGGAATGAATTTACCACCATTGTACAGGTGAACAGATACACTGCAGCAGAGACGGAGTGTGTGTGTCCCATAGCACATGTGATGTGAGATAGCCCCAGCATCTGGACCTGTACTCCACACCACAGGACCCACCTCCCCCTTAGCCACCTTCAGGACAAGGTTGGACAATCTCAGTGAGGTTTGCAAGTTCCTGACCTTGGAGTGTCCTGGTAGACTGACATGAGAAGTCAGGTTTATTCTTTCACAGGGAATTGGAGATGGTGATAAGCCTTGACAGAGACTCACAGAGCTGATGGAGATGCTTGGGGTTTTCAACAACCATCAGTGTGATTCACACACGAACTCTGGGTGGATATGGATAGAAAGTAACAAAAAGATAAAATGGTGGAATTATTAGTGAAATATGAAATATATATTAGTGAGATTAGTAAGGATGCTGGATATAAAAATATTCACTCCTCTATAAAATGAAGACCATTGTCCTCCTAAACTCACACTAATGTGACAATGGTCTATGTTATATTTATCGCAGTGCCTGACCCATTGGCAAGTATGAGTATTCCCATTATCATGGTTCATTGCAAACATAGAGAACACTAGTGTGTTTCCACAGCTTTTACAAACTGTTTGCTGTGTTTATGTCTGAAGAAATTTGGACAGCATGGAGTTGGAAATCCTTGAGATGAGACCAGTCCTCAACTATCCTCTTGTCCTGGATGATGAGCTCCCTGGGCTCTGAGTTCCCCCTGGTGGTTGTGAGCACCTCCTGGTGGTCCCCGTGCACCTCTTGTTTCACATCTCTCCCATTTATCCAACATGCAAGGGTGAGACCTTCCATCATGAGCACTGCAGACCCTCCTGTTCAGAGGATGTATCCACCTACTTCTTTCTTATCTTTGACCCCTCACTCTGCTCCTTGCTTGTAAATCTCTAGATATATTTTCTGTCAGCATTGGTGGCAGGAATCTTGAACAGTTTTCTTTATTGGTTGGCATAGTAGAAGAAGTTTTTATTTAATAACCAAGAGTAATAAATGAAGGATATTTCGGCTCACAAATTCTACTTTAAGAAAACTGTGACAAAAGTGCTCAGCCTCAAACATTTGCCAACTTTAAAAAAAAGTGTTGGTCGATCCCAGACAGAATGTCAAACCCAGACATTGGAGTCTGAGTGTCAAAAATTGTCAGGCGTTGAACCTAATAGGTTTTTTTCAGATTGATATACAAATTGTTTGGGTCCCTGGTGGCTCCGTTGATTGAGCCTCTGACTTCGGCTCAGGCCAGATCTAGCATTCGTGGGTTCGAGCCCCGCATCAGGCTCTGTGCTGATGGCTAGCTCAGAGCCTGGAGCCTGCTTCAGGTTCTGTGTCTTCCTCTCTTTCTGGCCCTTCCCTCTGATGCTCTGTCTCTCTCTGTATCAAAAATGAATAAAACATTAAAATTTATTTTAAAAAAGATATACAAATTGTTTACTGTTGGTGGAGCACTTGTAAATTACAATTTATTTCTTCTGGAAGAGGAATGTCAGAGCCTCTGATCTATTCTTGCCCTGCAGGTGTATTTCGAAGTACATGAGTAGTTTTCTAGAGACACATTTTGTCTGATAGAGAGGGTTTGACCCCAGGACCTATGGTACCCACCGTTTCATCATACCTGATTTATACAGTTAGATGTGCAGTTTTAGAGGTGGTAATATTCAAACACATTTTGGCTTGAATTAATATTCAATAGGGTGAAATTTGGGTGGATTTAGGTTGTGGACATGTGAGTGCTCTTTGGGATTGAGGTGAATTATGTAGGTATCAGATGGACTGTGGTTGCCTATATTTTGTGCATGATATCTTATGTTTCCAAGAGACTATTCCACATTTGATTAATTTAATGATCTTTATATTTCCACCATGTGAATGAGTCTGGGGATGCAACTCAGGAAAAACAGAGGTAATCACCACCTGCCCATGACAGGGGTACAGATGGAGGGTGTTTAAGATCCCACAAATGTGGGAGAGGACACTCTGAGAATTGCAGGATCAATACCTTCATCACCAAGCACAGCCTCTTTCCTGTATGAAATGCTAGTCTCCTTCTGTATCTGAGTGCCTAACTAAATCCAGGAGGAGATGCATGGATGTCCCCCAAACTGCATGAGGTGGAGAGAGACTTTGCAGGGAACAGTAAGGAAAGACGAATAAAAGAGTCATTGCCATTGAGAGAGAACTTCTGGACCTGGTGGGCACCCTCCTCTCTGAAGCCTTAATTGGGCGATGTAGAACACCAGCAAAATGGAGGTTGGGGACAGCCCTTCAATCTCCGCTCTTGAGTGTAAGAGAGAACCCATGACGCCCCTCCAGGCTAACTGTAGTGAGACCCAAGGGACATGCCCCAGGAGATCACTCACCTGAGTTTTAAGAAGTCCCTACCATCTCTGTGGTTCCCTCATGTCTCTGAGGCCTCTCCCTCCAGATGTTATAAAGTCATAGGTTCTTTTATATGGGAAATGTACCCTCTCTCAGTAAGGTGGGGGGTCAAATGCTTGTTGGCGGAGTCCTCTTTGTGACCTTGTGTCTGGTACAAATCACTGCTCTGTGTTCTGTGAGAGCAAAGATCCCCTTTATGGCTGCAAAAATCTCATATTGTGCCTGTATGTTCCCAGTTATATTTGATGTCAATAACTGATGAAACTGCCATCAGTCTGAGAATTCCCTTCAGAGGCGGGTACAGGATTACATAGGTGGTGTCAGGTAGTGTAGACCAGTAGAGCAGCACATGGTAAACATGTATTCCCAAGTCTGGTCTTGTGCCCTAGTGAGGAATGAGGAGTACAAGGAATGCCAGCTGTCATTTGTCTGTGCTTCCTGAGTACTCAGCAGAATGCTGTGTGAATGAGACTGGACCAGTGTCTAAACCCAAAGGTCTGGTCCGGGCATCTATATCAAATTGTCTAAGTCCGCTGCCCGGTCCCGGCACCTAATCGTCCACCCTGGAACGCTTGTTCGCTCGTATTATTTGTTTCCCATAGGGAACTAAAATCGCTGGACCCGGAAGTCGCAAGTCCGTCGTCATTCCACTCTGGGCTGCGGCGGCTCGGGACTCGGGGTCTGCCTCTATGGCGGATTAGGGCGGCAGGTGCTGCAAATAGCTAGCTAGCCAGGTCCGGGCGCGTTCCCAGCTAGAACGTGTCCCCAGTCGGAGGGGACACAACAGAGGCGGGCTCCTCATCAGCTGGGGACCCGCCTCTATCTGCCCCAACCGGCGACCGAGGGAGGGAGAGAGAAAGGGGACAGAGGGAGACGCAGCAAGCAAGGACACACTCACGGTTTCTGGTCAAGTGAAGAGAGAGAGAGCTTTATTCAAAGAACTGTCTCTTATATAGGTTTCAGGGGGGAAAGCAAGGCAATTGCTAGGCTGGTTACCAGGTAAACAGAGTCCAAAATGCATATCAAAGAGGCATCCCGACATTGCCTTCAGCAAACTTGGGGGATGGAGAATTAACACTGAATACAGTTTTGATCTTTAGCATACCCTGGCCCTTTTGCATCTATCCCAGCAGGACAGGCGCCACCAAGGTTATTTTGGCCATCTCAGCCTCCAGAAGAATTCTAGTTTACTGGCTCACTCTCCAGGAGAGATCTTTGCCAGAGGCAGCATGAAAAATGGCGGTCCCCGACAGACCAGGAGCAAAGCAAGACTGCACATAGCAGTACATGAGGGTCAGGTGTCTGGATAGGCTGTCCATGAAGTGTGGGCCCAGAGGAGCTGGGAAGGGCAAGTGAGGTTTGAATTCCATCCCACGTGGCATCACCATGGGGAGTCATGGGTTAGTTAATTCATTCTACTACTATTTAGGATAAAATAAATGGATAAATTGAAGAAGTTAGACTAATTATCCCAAAGCCCAAAGGTTATGACTTTCTGCAGCAAGATTTCTGCCTTTCCTTTTTTTCATGTTCAATGCTTGAAGATTCCATTTAGATTGTTAGTTAACATATAGTGTAATATTAATGTCAGTAGCTGAATTTAATGATTCATCAATTACATTACACTCAGTTCACATCACAATAAGTGACCTACTCAATTCCCATCACCCATTAGCCCATACCCCACACACCTCCCCTATGGAAACACTCAATTTGTTCTTTATGCCCTCAAGAGTCTTTTTGAATTGCTTCCATTGTTTTTCCTCTTCCACTATGTTCATCTGAATTGTTTCATATCTGCCACAGAAGTGATTCATATGGGTATTTGTCCTTCTCTGACTGACTTACTCTGTTTACCATGATACTCTCTAGCTTCTCCCACATCTCTGAAAATGGATGTTTATCATTCTTTTTATGGATGAGTCATAAACCATTCTAAATATTTACCACAACTTATTTATACATTCAGTTTTTGGTCATTTGCTTTTGTTCCTTATGCTATCATTGTTAATTCTGCTATAAACATCTGGGGCTTGTGCCCCTTCAAATCAAAATTTTGGTACCCTTTGGGAAAATACCTGATAGAGAAATTGCTGGAATGTAAGGTAGTTCTATTTTTTAACTTGTAAAACTGTTTTCCAGAGTGACTGCACTATTTTGCATTCCCACCAAGAATATAAGAAAATGGTTCCTCTTTCTCCACAATTTTGCCAACATATATTGTTGCCTGAGTTGTTCATTTTAACAATTCTGACAGGTGTGAGGTGTTATCTCATTGGTTTGTTGATTCATATTTCCCTTAATGATGTGTGATGTTGAGCATCTTTTCATTTGCCTGTTAGCTATGGTATGTCTTCTGTAAAAACGGATATTCATGTCTTCTACCCCTTTCTGAATTGCATTATTTTTTAGGGTTTGAGTATGATAAGTTCTCTATAGATTTTGGAATATAACTTTTTATGAGAAATGTCATTTGCAAAGATTTTTTTTTCAATTCTGTAGACTGCCATTTAGTTTTCTTGATTGTTTCTTTAGCTGGGCAGAGACTTTTTATCTTGTTGAAGTCCCGAGTTCGCTTTTGTTTTTGTTTTCCCTCCCTACCGAGATGTGTCTAGAAAGATGTTGCTAGGGTCGATATCAAAGAGATTGCTGCCTGTGATCTCTTCTAGAGTTTAATGGCTAACTCTCCCAACTTTAGGTATTTAACCCGCTTTGAATATGTTTTGTGTTTATTGTAAGAAAGTGGTCCAGTTTCATTCTTCTGCTAGTTGCTACCTAGTTTTCCTAACACCATGTGTTGAATAGACTTCCTTTTTCCCTATTACTTCCAGCTTCATTGAAGATAAGCTGACTGTATAGCTGTGGGTCAGTTTCTGGGTTTTCTAATTTGTTCTGTTGATCTGTGTGTCTGTTTTTGTGTCAGTACCAATCTGTCTGAATGACTACAGTTTTTAAACGTACCTTGAAGTTGGAATTGTGATGCCTCTAGCAGGCTTTTCTTTCTCATGATTGCTTTGGGCATTTTCTGACTTTCTTCTTGTTGTTCCATAAAAATTCTAGAAAAGTTCTGTGAAAAATGCTGTAGGTTTTGATAGGGAATGCATTAAATGTATAGTTTTCTTTGTGTTGTAATGTAGACATTTCTACTATAATTGTTCATTTCTTTTTCTTGTGTGATTGCTGAGGCTAAGATTTCCAGTACTATGTTAAATAGTAATGATAAGAATGGCCATCCCTGTTTCGTTCATGACAGTAGAAGAAAGGCTGTTTTTGCCCATTGAGGATGATATTAGCTGTGGGGTTTTTGTACATGGCCTTCATGATGTTGTGGTATGTTCCAGGCATTCCTATTCCTTGAGGGTATTATCAAGAATAGATGTTGTACTTTACCAAATGACCTTTCTGCATCTATGGAGAAGATTATATGGTTCATATCCATTGTGTTATTGATGTGATGTATCATGTTCATTGATTTGCATATATTGACCAATCGTTGAAGCCCAGGAAGAAATCCCTCTTCTTCATAGTTAGTGATTCTTTTAATATATTGTTGGATTCAATTTTCTACTATTTTGTTGAGAATTATATTTATGCTCGTCATGGATTTTGGCCTGTAGTTCCCTTTGTTCATGGAATTTTTGGTTTAGCATCATGGTAATATTGACTTAATAGAATTAGGTCTAAGTTTCCTTTCCATTTGTATTTTTTTGGAACACTTTATGAAGATAAGTACTGGCTCTTCTTTAGATATTTGGTACAATTTACCTGTGAGGTCTTGTGGTCGTGGACTGTTGTTTTTTGGGAAGTTTTTGATTCCTAATTCAATTTCTTTGCTAGTAATCTGTCTGTTCAAGTTTTCTATTTCTTCCTGTTTCAGTTTTGATACTTTATAAGTTTCTAAGAATTTGTCCATTTTTACCTATTTGCTGTTGGGGCCCAGTAGGTAAAAAATTACCCTCAAACAATATTTGGCCTCCTGGGCTGCACCTGTGGCTTCTATTCATCCTGTCTGTAATTTTCTCATTGCTTTGAAAAGAGACATATACTTTTAGGCTTTGAATCAACTTGGTTCAGTCAGTGGTGCCAGCCCTCCCCTTACTTTGCTTTCTAGATCTTAGTCTGCTATTGGGAGTGAACCGCAAACCTCTGCCAAAAGATTTGCCTATTAAAGGATGAGCATCTTGCCCATACATAACTGATGAGGGGTCTTAAGAAATGTAAATATCCTCATAGAATTCTTCAGGCTCATCTTCTGCTTGGAGCCAGACTATTATTAGGAAATCCCTCTCCTGCAATGACTTGATAATTCCTGATATTTACACCTATCCTGTTAAACATGACCCTTTCCAGAGCATGTCTTCACTTCAAAGACCTTGAACTATGTAACCATTAAAAAAATGATGTAATCACCCATGGTATATAAGACCCTGGCCATCTAAGTAAAATGTGGCTTTTTCCACAATGCTCATTGTCTGTCTTGTCTGTCATTGTCTGTCTTCTTTCTTATAGATATTGCATCGACACCAACCCCCTCCTCATGACCTTTCGACTGGGGTGCATTGGCTGGACCCCACTATTTGCTCCACATTGGCATATAAGTTTTCATCATATTCTCTTTGGGTGTATGTATGTATGTACCTATGTATGTATATGTGTTTTTAAAAATTTACATCCAACTGGGTTAGCATATAGTGCAGTAATTATTTCAGGAGTAGAACCCAGTGATTCATACCCTATATATAATACCTAGTGATCTTTTTCTTTTTTGTTCCTCTTGGGATTGATACTTCATTTTTGTATTTATGTTTCTTTTTTTATTAGTTTGTCAAGTTGATTTCCATATATCACCCAATGCTCTTCTCCACAAGTGCCCTCCTCCATGACCATCACCCCTAACAAGAGTCTTCCTTAATTCTTCTTGCCCATTTGGTCCATCCCCCCACCCCTCCAGCAACCCTTAGCTAGTTCTCTATATTTAAGAGTCTCTTATGTTTTGTCCCTCTCCTTTTTTTATATTATTTTTTATTCTCTTCCATTATGTTCATCTGTTTTGTATCCTAAGGGCTACACATGAGTGTGGTCATGTAATATTTGTCTTTCTCTAATTAATTTTGCTTAGTATAATACCCTCTAGTTCCAACCACATTGTTGCAAATGTCAAGGTTTCATTCTTTTTGACTGCAGAGAAATACTCCACTGTACATGTATACCACATCTTCTTTATCCACTCATCTGTCGATGGACATCTGGGCTCTTTCCATACTTTAGCTATTGTTGATAGCACTGCTATAAACGTTGGGGTGTGTGTGCCCCTTCGAAACAGAACACCTTTATGCTTTGGATAAATCCCTAGTGGTGCAACTGATGGGTCATTTAGTACCTCTATTTTTAATTTTTTGAGGAACCACCATACTCATTTCCAGAATGGCTGCACAAGTTTGCATTCCCACAAGAAGTGCAAAACAGATCCTCTTTCTCTGCATCTTTGACAACATCTGTTGTTGCCTAAGTTGTTAATTTTAGCCATCTGACATGTGTGAGTTGGTATCTCATTGGGGTTTTGATTCATATTTCCAATGATGCGTGATATTGAGCATTTTCTTTCATGTGTGTTAGCCATCTGAATGTATTCTTTGGAAAAGTGTCTATTCATGTCTTTTGTCCATTTTTCACTGGATTGTTTTGTGTGTGTGTGTGTTGAGTTTGATAAGTTCCTTATATATTTTGGATTCTAACTCTTTATGTGATATGTCATTTGCAAGTATCTTCTCCCATTCTGTCACGTTTTAGTTTTGCTGATTGTTTCTTTCACCACCCAGAGGCTTTTTATCTTGATGAGGTCCCATTCGTTCATTTTTGCTTTTGTTTCTCTTGCCTCTGGAGAAGTGTTGAGTAAGAAGTATCTGTGCCCAGGGTCAAACTGGTTTTTTGCCTGCTTTCGACTCTAGGATTTTGATGGCTTCCTGTATTTTGTTTAGGTTTTTCATCCATTTTGAGTTTATTTTTTTGTGTAGTGTACAAAAGTGGTCCTGGTAAATATTCCTGCATGTTGCTGTCCAATTTACCCAGCACCATTTGCTGAAGAGACAGCCTTTATTCCGTTGGATATTCTTTCCTGTTTTGTGAAAGATTAGTTGACTATAGCTTTGTGGGCCCATTACTGGGTTCTCTATTCTGTTCCATTGATCTAAGCGTCTGTTTTTGTGCCAGTGCCATACTGTCTTGGTGATTACAGCTTTGTAATACAGGTTAAAGTCTGGAATTGTGATGATTCCAGGTTTGGTTTTTGTTTTTTTTTTTTTTTCAGGTTGCTTTGGTTATTCGGGGTCTTTTCTGGTTCCATATAAATTTTAGGATTGTTTGTTCTAGCTCTGTAGGAATGCTGTTGTTATTTTGATAAGGATTGGATTGAATATGTAGAATGTTTCGGGTAGTATTGACATTCTAACAATATTTCTTGTTCCAAGCCATGAGCATGGAACATTTATTTATTTTTTGTGTTTTCTTCAGTTTCTTTGATATGTTTTCTGTAGTTTTCAGTGTAAAGAATTTTTATTTATTTGGTGAGATTTAGTCCTATGTATTTCGTGGGTTTTGTGGAAATTGTAAAAGGGATTGATTCCTTAATTCCTCTTTCTGCTGCTTTATTATTGGTGTATAACTATGCAACTGATTTCTGTGCATCAATTTTATATCCTGTGACTTTGCTGAATTCATGAATCAATTCTATTCAGTTTTTTTTTTGGTGGAATCTTTTGAGTTTTCCATATAAAGTATAGTGTTAACTGAGAAGACTGCAAGATTGACTTCTTCCTTGCTGATCAGATGTCTTTCCTTTCTGTTGCTTGATTGCTGTGGCTAGGACTTCCAATATTATGTTGACTAACAGTGGTGGGAGTGGACAATCCTGTCGTGTTCCTGACCTTAAGAGGGTGGTCTCAGTATTTCCCTACTGAGGATGATATTAGTGGGTGGAGGTTCTTTTGTGTATGGCCTTTATGATCTTGGGCTATGAATCTTCTATTCCTCCTTTCTTGAGGGTTTTTATCAAGCATTTTGTCAAAAGTTTTCTCTGCATCTATGAAAGAATTGTGTGGTTCTTGTTCTTTATAAATTAATGTGATGTATCTCATTGATTGACTTGTGGATATTGAATCAGTCCTGCATCCAAGGAATAAATACCAATAGGTCACGGTGAATAATTTTTTTAAAATAATAGTTTATTACATAATTGGTTTCCACAAAACACTCAGTGTTCATCGCCACAAGTGCCCATCTCCTTGCCCATCACCTTTCCTTCTCCCCCTCTCACTTTAGCCCTCAGTTTATTTTTAGTATTTGAGTCTGTCATGATTTGCCTCCCTCGTTCTCCCCAACTATTTCCCCTCCTTCCCTCCCCCATGTTCTATTATGTTTCTCCTGTTACACTTAAGAGTGAAAACACATGATATCTGACCTTCTCTGTCTGACTTATTTCACTGAGCATGACACCCTCGAGGTCCACCCACATTGCCACGAATGGCCAGATTCCATTCTTTCTCATTGTCATGTAGTATTCCATTGTATATATAAAGCATACCTTCTTGATCCATTCATGAGTTGATTGACATTTAGGCTCTTCCATGATTTGGCTATGGTTGAAAGTGCTGCTATGAACATTGGGGTACATGTGTCATTATGCATCAGCACTTCTGTATCTCTTGGGGAAATCCCTGGCAGTTCTATTGTTGGGTCATAAGGGAGTTCTACTGTTAATTTTTTGAGGAACCTCCGCACTGTTTTCCAGAGCGGCTGCACCAGTTTACATTCCACCAACAGTGTAGGAGGTTGACTGTTTCTCCACATCCTCGCCAGCATACAGATGCATCTTTTGAATGAAATCAGAGACATCTAAGTAAAACATACATGATTTCATTTATACGAGGGTGAGGAAGAAGGAGTACCAATCACTATGAGAGCTGGAAGAAAATTATCTTTAGCAAGATGGGTGACTAAAGGTGAGTGACAAGATGCTGTGCCGTGGTAAGGGCAAAATTCTAGATGCTGATACATGCTGTGGTCACAAACACGCACATATACAATTTAAAGATCAGTACACTTTGCACATGATAACGTGTGCACACATGTGCACATACATATGTGTTTAGTATACTTAAAATGTTTTTAAAAGGCAATGAGATAGGAAAAATACATACAAAAGCAGAAATAATTCTTTGAGTTTAATTTGTGGAAAAGCTTAATAAAATTATTACATACCTAGTGTGACAGAGGGAAAAAAAAGAAAGCAGAAGTTCCGACTAAGGGAAAAAAAGAGGAAGAGGACACCATGAAAGGTCCTACTAATAGATATTAAAACACTAATAAAAACATAGTCTAAGTAAACTTACGGAAATAAATTGAAACAAATAAAACTGACTAAAAAAGTTCATGAATCTCAGCAAAACTGGTTCAGGAAGCAACAGGAATACGAATGGTGCAGTATCTTCTAAAGAAATTTAATCCATAAGTATAATATTTATCATCAAAAAAGGGAAAACAACAGTTCATCTCAGTTTTACTGGCACATTCCTCCAGTTATTTAAGAAAGAAATACCACTGGTCTCGCACAACTGTACAAAGAGTACTGCCCAGTTTGATCCAGAACAACACTGCAACCTCGATGCTGGAATCTGAGGAGAGCATTACAGGCTTAACAAACAGACTAATTGTTTGTCATAAACAATAAATCAAAAACAAAGTAATGTGTAAAATAGCAAAGCAGTTTACATACTAAAAGGAAAATACAACCTGACAAATAGAATTTTTTGTGGGAAAAAGGATAGATTAACGTTTAACATTTAAAAATCAACCTTGTGCACCACGTTAAAAATGTAAGGAAAGAAGAAAGAAGCGTCAGTAGGTGCAGAAAAATTTTTTGATGAAACTCAAGATGGGTTTATGACTAAAACCTATAGCAAATGTGATTAGAAGCTAACTTCCTTTGAGATAGGGCATATATGGAGACCTGACTCTTCTTTTAAAAATTGAGATACATTTGACATACAACAACATTCCTGGTGAGATATTGAACACTTTCTCAATGTGTTTGATAAGACACTATTACTTGATGGGCCACTCCTGGAGACCACTCCCACAGGTGTGGCAGGATTAAGAACGTGAGTTAGGGACAGAGAGCCCCCCAGAAGAGAGTCTGTGGATTCCAGGATCACTGGGGCATATAGAAATCTGAACCTACCCCCCAGAGAGTTGGGGAGGCAGTGGGAAGAACTCCCGGCCACCTCTGGATGGCCCACCACTGCCTTGCGGTGGGGGAATGACACCTGCAGCCAGCTGGTCAGGGAACGAGAGGTTTCAGGGTAAATACAAATCTAAATTGAAACCAAAAAAGTCAGTGAAGTGTCCTCTTGACGTTGGCTCAGATCATGATTTCATCGTTCGTGGGATTGAGCCCCGCTATTGGGCTCTGTGCTGACAGGTCAGAACCCGGTTGGGCGTCTCTCTCCTTCCCTCCCTCTCTGCCCCACCACTGCTCATGCAAGTGCTCAGTCTACCTCTCTCTTTCAAAAAGTCATTTCCCTACTGCAAGAAATATAAAGAGAACTCCCTCCCTTTTTTCAGAGTATTTGAGATTATAGAATTCTTTCTCTGCTTTTCGTTGAAATGTACTTAAGACTTTTTAAGCTGAACTGACCTGTGGACAGCATGCTCACTGAGACACGTTCTCTCAAGGACCTGGGAACCATGGCTTTGAAATGTCATCATGTGGGAAGGTGGTGCCCCATCACCCAGTGTCTGTGGGACAGAGGGAGCCCAACTTCATGGGCACCTGACTCCATGCTGCAAGCCTACTTCCTATCATAAAAATATGAGAAATTTAACTTTTCTTTGGATAAAGAAAATTAACAACCACAGATGCCTACCCCACTTTCCAGGTGAATTTGTAGTATACCGTGCTGTCAAGTTCTTGAGAGTGGTTGCACCTCCGTCAAAACCCTATTGGCCGTGTGCGTGTGGATCGTCTTTCACACAGAGATCTGCTCTGTCCCATTATCTATTCCTTTGCCAGGATCACACTGTTTTTATTACTGTAATTATATTAAGACTTAAGACTGTGTAGGTGATCCCTGCAACTTGGTTTTCAGCACGGCTTTGGATGTTTCAGGTCCTTTGTCTATATACATTTAAAACTCAGTTTGCCCAGATCTACAAAAAAGTTTGTTAAGTGTCTGATTGACATTCTATTAATTCTGCAAATCAGTTTGTGGGGAACTGAAATCTTTCCTATGATACACCTTGAAATCTCTCTTCATTTATTTATGTCTTCTTTGGTTTATTTTACCTAGAGCATAGGTCCATTTATAAGTTTTGTTAGATTGATACTTAAAAAATCAACTCGGTTTCATTGATCTGTTCAATTGTTTTTGTGGCTTCTATCTTGTTTAATTCTGCTCTGATCTTTATTATTTGCTTTCTTTTGCTGGGCTTGGGGTGTTCCTCCTGCTCCCTTTCTACGTTCCTAGGCTCCTCAGAAAGAAAAGAGAGAACATTGAAATAGACAAAATCATGAAGGAAAATGGATCTATTACAACAGATCCCTCAGAAACACAAGGAACCATCAGAGATTGCTATGAAAAATTATATGCCAAAAAACTGAACAATCTGAAAGAAATGGACAAATTCCTAAACGCACATGCACTACCAAAATTCAAACGGGAAGACATAGAAAATCTGAACAGACTCATAACAAGTGAAGAAATCGAATCTGTAAGAGTAACTTTTGGAAGGCGGCCAAGCGGCCATTTTATTGCGGGTCAGAGAATAGTTCCAGACACAGCCAGGGACCGAAGACCCCAACTCTCCAATCTGGAATGTCTCAAACTGGAATATCTCACCATGGAATTTCAACATCCCCCACCCCACGAAGTAAACAGTCAATCCTATCCTGCCACAGTCCAAAGGTTTCCTTACTTGGCTATCTGCCCACCTGAGGTCAAATCCGGAACTCTTGCATCCATAAAACACCTTGCTCTCCCATACCTGGTGCGACTTCCTTGACTCCCCACCCTGGAGTCACGGTACCTCTCCCAGTAATTGCAGACTTCAATAAAGATAAACATTATGGGGCTGAGATTGTGCAGAGAAGGAGACCTTATTGGTCTGGCTGAGATAAAATCATACTGAAAGGGACACTAACTCTCTGTTCCTCTGCCTAGTAAAACAAAACAAAAGAAACCTAAAGTCTGCTCCTCTGTCTGAGCTGAAAATTTTTAACTGGAACTTCTCCTTCTCTGCCCCTCCCACCCCCGTAGGCCCCTCTCCTCTAGCCCTCCCTTCCCCCATTCCTCTTTTCTGCACCTGGGGTGGGGGGGAGGTGGGCCAGCCTGCATAACTGACTCAGACTTCCAAAAGGCAGACAGCCACATTGCCCGGGGCAACTAGAGGGCCAATAAGGTTACTAAAGAGGCTGCCTTAGGTCCCATCCTTATCGCAGCCTTACTGCTGCCAGACCAAGGATCGCCTCCTTCCTGAACACCCTGAATATTCTAAATATTTAGCCCACATCCACTGGGTGGGGAAAGGCCAATTTGTGTTAATGACCTCTCCAGCCTCAAGCAATATCACCTCCTCCCCCTTGCTCTAGGTGATAAGAAACAAAAGACCACAGAAGTCAGATTTGTGCACCAAATTTCCAGGTCAAAATTAGGGAGCAAAATATCTCCCGTGGGCTCAAGCAAAACTTATTTGATGTTTAAATTATTTTAAGTTTGTTGGTTTGAGATAAAAACAGAAACAAACTTGTGTTCCATCCAGATCTGCCGAAAGTCAAATAGTTTCCTATTATCTCTGCTCCAATTTGTTAACAAGTATATGTTAGAAGGATGGTTAATTTGGTCTGTCTCATGGTTATTGAGGATAATTAAAGTAATTTTGGCTAGATTAAGAAACTTTCTCTTAAGACATCTCTAATATGCAAGATGTCATAAAGCATTTATCTTTTCTCTCTACTTAAACCATCTGAAATTCAAAAACTCACAGTAAATATTCTTCCATAGCAATTACAATTGTTTGCATAAGTTCAATAAGAATCTGCTCATTTTATAGCAGGACACCTTTGGAAATAATTGTCACTTTACCAAAGCTTTGACTGGATTGTCATGTTTGAGAGTTATACATAGGCTCTCATATGACCAGACAGCTTTAAGGAACTAAGGTTGACTTTATGAAACATGGAGCCATAAAGCCCCATGAAAATGTTGGCTTGATACCTCGCTGATAGAATTCCCAACATCCTCCTAGGTGAGTAAAGAAGGTCACTCCGTGGCAGGTGCAGGGACCTCAGCATATCTTGCAAACCTCAAAAAGAGGAATTTGCCCAACTCAACAGGTATTGCAGGCCTGTCTGATGGAAGGTGCTTGGCTTGACCTCCGGCCCAGAGAGGCTACTGAAAGTTCAACGTGGAGACTCCTTATGAAAGGCCCCAGCAAAGCAAGTGTTATAAAATCCTCATGAACAATCCTTATTCTTGCTGAGCTTATGTAAATAATCAGGCCAAGGTTGTTAAGTTTGGACATAGTCCACAAAGGCATTGGTCTTAATCTGGCGATCTAAAAACGAGGATTTTAGAGAGAAAAACTATGTTTCAACAATGCATCACCAGTCCAATGAGTTAAACTGTCTTTGTCTTTGCTATCAGACTGGCAAATGTTGTCCCCAGAACGCAGGAGGAACAGCAAAAAGTTCCTAATTATGCTCACTTTTCTCTTATGGATAGGATGTTCTGTTGCTATTAATTGCCTCTAACCTGGGCATTGGATTCCAACACGGCAAAAGGTAAGGGGAGCCAACACCTCTACTGCTAGACTCTAATGGGGTTCCTCGAGCAGTGGCTATATGGCCCACCAAGTTGTCTAAGGTTTATAGTGTACAACAGGGAAAAGGTGAGTGCCCGGCCACCTTTTAGAAAGAATCATGAAAGCAAATCCACTTGTACGTCCAGGGATCCTTAAGAACCGAGAAACAAATCTGCTGTCATTCTTACTTTTGTAAACCAGGCAGCACTAGATATTAAAAACCCTAAAAGAGACCCTCACCAAATTAACCATGGAGACTAGCAGAGATTGGATAGTTCTCCTTCCCTATGCCCTTTACATGGTAAAAATTCCCCTTATACCCCAGGCCTTACTCCTTATAAAATTATATTTGGGAGACCCCCTCCCATTATTCCTAACCCTAAATCAAAGTTATTAGCTGAGATTAAAGATCATAATTAGTTTGGTTCTTTAAAAAGTCTTCAGCACCATCACCAAGACATCTAACCCCATCTAAAGGATGCATTAACTAAGGCCATTTATGTCCATCTAGCCCAGCTAGAAAACTCTCTTTGTCATTTACATCATTCCTTGGATTCCTTAGCTGAAATGGTGCTACAAAACAGGTGAGGGTTAGACTTACTACTATTACACCAGGGCTATGCCAGGCTTTAGGGGAACAATGTTGCTTCTATGCCAAAAGCTCAGGAATTGTACAAGATAGCTTACCAATGATCATGGCCACCTACAAGAAAGGGCAAAAATAAGGAGCCAAAACGAAAAGTGGTATGAGAGCCTCTTCAGCTGGTCTCCATGTGTAACCACCTCCTGTCTGCCTTAGTCGGACCCATAACCTCATTACTCCTCATAGCCCTAACTGGGGCCATGCCTGTTTCGCTGCTTTTCCCATTTTTTTACAGGAACAAGTGACGAGACTCACCAACCAAGCTGCTACTCACCTGCTGCTGGTTCACTGGTTCTCTCCCATTCCGACCACAGACCCAGATCATCACACCACCCCCTTCACAGCAGGAAGTAGTCAGAACTGACACTGCCCCATAACACCAAAAAGGTCGGAATGCAAAAGTTACTTTAGGAAGGCAACCAAGTGGCCATTTTATTACCTGGTCAGAGAATAGTTCCAGGCACCGCCAGGGACTGAAGACCCCAACTTTCTGATCTGGAATGTCTCAAACTGGAATGTCTTACCATGGAATTCCAGCATCCCCCACCCCACCGAAGTAAAAAGCCAATCCTATCCTGCCACAGCCCTTACTTGGATATCTACACACCTGAGGTGAAATCCGGAACGCTTGTATCCATAAAACACCTGCCATCCCGTACCTGGCTTGACTTCCCTGACTCCCCACCTCGGAGTCATGGAACCTTGCCTGGGAATTGAGACTTCAATAAAGAATCTCTTGGCTCCATAACTTGGTCAGTCTTTCCTCTTGCCTCTGCGTCCATCAATAACATCCTACAGAATCAGTTATCAAAAATCCCCCAATGAATAAAATCCCAGCAATGGATGGATTCCCAGGGGAATTCTACCAGATGTTTAAAGCAGAGTTAACACCCATCCTTCTCAAGCTATTCCAAAAAAATACAAATGAAAGGAAGACTTCCAGACTCATTCTATGAAGCACATATCACTTTGATTCCTAAGCCAGGCAGAGACCCAACAAAAAAAGAGAACTACAGGCCAATATCCGTAATGAATATGGGTGCAAAAATACTCAACAAGATACTAGCAAACCAAATTCAACAGCACATAAAAAGTATTATCCATTATGATCAAGTGGGATTTATTCCTAGGTTACAAGGCTGGTTCAATATTCGCAAATCCATTAATGTGATACATCATATTAACAAAACGAAAGAAAAAAAAATCCATATGATCCTGTGGATAGATGCAGAAAAAACATTTGACAAAAATACAACATCTCTTCTTAATAAAAACCCTTGAGAAAATCGGATAGAAGGAACGTTCTTAAATATCATAAAAGTCATTTACGAAAAGCCCACAGCCAATGTTATCCTCAATGAAGATAAACTGAGAGCTTTCCGCCTGAAATCAGGGACACAACAGGGATGTCCACTCTCACCAATGCTGTTTAACATAGTGTTGGCAGTCCTAATGTCAGCAATCCGACAACAACAGGAAATAAAAGGCATCAGAATTGGCCAAAAAAAAAAAAAAAAGTCAAACTTTACCTTTTTGGAGATGACATGATACTCTACATGGAAAACCCGATCGACTCCACCACAAGCCTTCTAGAATTGATCCATTAATTCAGTAAAGTTGCAGGGTACAAAGTCAATGTACAGAAATCGGTTGCATTCTTATACACCAAAAATGAAACCATGGAAAGAGAAATCACGAAACAGATCCCTTTAACAATTGCACAAAAAACCATAAAATACCTAGGAATAAACTTAATCAAAGATGTAAAAGACCTGTATGCTGACAACTATAGAAGACTTATGAAGGAAATTGGAGAAAACACAAAGAAATGGAAAAACATTTCGTGCTCATGGATTGGAAGAATAAATATTGTTAAAATGTCATTATTACCCAAAGCAATTTACACATTCAATGCAATCCCCATCAAAGTTGCACCAGCATTCTTCTCAGAGTTAGAACAAACTATCTTAAAAATCGTATGGAACCACAAAAAACCCAAAAAGCCAAAGTAATACTGAAGAAGAAAACCAAAACGGGAGGCATCACAATCCCAGACTTTAACCTCTACTCCAAAGCTGTCATCATCAACACTATATGGTATTGGAACAAAAACAGACAAATGGACCAGTGGAATAGAATAGAGAACCCAGAACTGGACCCACAATTATATGGCCACTTAATCTTTGATAAAGTGGGAATGAGTATCCAATGGAAAAAAGACAGCCTCTTCAACAGGTGTTGCTGGGAATGCTGGACAACAACATGTAAAAAAATGAAATTAGACCACTTTCTGACACCATTCACAAAAGTAAACTCAAAATGGATAAGGGATCTGAATGTGAGAGAGGAAACCGTAAAAACCCTAGAGGAGAAAGCAGGAAATAGCTTCCTAGACCTCAATCACAGCAATTTCCATCCCTAGAGGCAAGCGAATCATGAATAAAAATGAACTACTGGGACCTCATCAAGATGAAATCTTCTGCAATGCAAAGGAAACAATAAAAAAACTAATAGGCAACCAATAGAAAGGGAAAGATAGTGGCAAATGGCATATCGGATAAAGGGCTAGTATCCAAAATATACAAGGAGCTCACTAAACTCCATACCCGAAGTATGAATAATCCAGTGAAGAAATGGGCAGAAGACCTGAACAGATACTTCTCCAAAGAGGACATCCAGATGGCCAACAGGCACCTGAAAGGATGCTCAATGTCACTCATAATCAGGGAAATAGAAATCAAAATGACACTGAGATACCACCTCACACTGATCAGAGTCACTAAAATGAACAAATCAAGAGAATATAGATGCTGGCGAGAATGTGAAGAAACGGGCACTCTCCTACACTGTTGGTGGAAATGTAAACTGGTGCAGTCGCTCTGGGAAACAGTGCGGAGGTTCCTCAAAAAACTATCGATAGAACTCTCCTATGACCGAGCACTAGCACTGCTAGGGATCTACCTAAAGAATACAGAGGGGCTGATGCATAGGATCACGTGTACCCCAATGTTCATAGCAGCACTTTCAACAATAGCCAAATTATGGGAAGAGCCTAAATGTCCATCACCTGATAAATGAATCAAGAAGATGTGGTATATATATACAATGGAGTACTATATAGCAATGAGGAAGAATGAAATATGGCCATTTGTAGAAAAGTGGATGGATCTCAAGTGTGTCATGCTAAGCGAAGTCAATCAGGCAGAGAAGGACAGATACTATATTTTTGCACTCGTAAGTCTAACAGGACAAACCTAACAGAGGATCATAGGGAGGGGAAGGGGGAAAGAGAGTTGGGGAGAGTGAGGGACACAAACCATGGGAGACTATTGAATACTGAAAACGAACCATGGACTGAAGGGGGAGGGGGAGGAAGGGAAGGGGGTGATGGTCATGGTGGGGGGCACTTGTGGGGAGAAGCACTGGGTTTTATATGGAAAACAATTTGACAATAAATTATTATCAAAAAAAGATTTATACCTAAATATTTAAGCCTTTTGGGGGAATATTGCAAATTTTATTGTTTTATATATTTTTGTAAAAGTTTACTTGTTTATTTTGAGTGAGGGAAGCCAGTAGGGGAGGGACAGAGAAGGAGAGAGAGAAAGAGAGAGAGAGAGAGAGAGAGAGAGAGAGAGAGAGAGAGATGATCCCAAGCAGGTTCCACACCATCAGCACAGACCCTGATGCAGGGCTCAAACTCACAAACTGTGAGAGCATGATTAAGTTGAAACCAAGAGTCAGAAGCTCAATGGACTGAGCCATCTAGGTGTCCCTTACTTTATTTTTTTTAGGTGTCCCTTACTTTAATATTGGATTCTATTTAGACACTGCTAGTATATAGAAATAGATTAATTTTTTGTGTATTGACCTGTGATCTTTATAAAGTCACTTATTAAATTATGGCTGATTTGGGGATAGATTCCTTTTATTTTTTTCCTCAGAGGTACATATGTGTCTACCAATAGGGACATCTGCTTTTCTTTCACATTTGCACACCTTTCTGTATTTTTAGTCTTATTGCAGTTGTTAAAGTTGCAAGTACAATGTTGAATAAGTGTGGGGAAGAGCGGATATCCTTGACTTTTTCCAGATATGAGGGGGAATCATTCAGCTTTTCACCATGAAGTATGATGTTAGCTGTGGGTTTCACTTTATAGGAATGAGGAAGCTTATCCAAGCTCTCCAAGAGTTTTTATCATCAGTGGATGCTGTACTTTATCAAATACTTTCCTCTGTCAATTGACATAGTCATCTGAGTATTCTCCTTTATGCAGCTGACATGTTGGGTAAAATTGATTCATTTAACAATGTGGAAGCAGGGGCACCTGGGTGGGTCAGTTGGTAAAATTAGTAGATTCTGGCTCAGGTCATGATTTCATGGTTGTGGCATGCTGATAGCCTGGAGCCTGCTTGAGATTCTCTCTCTCCCTCTATTTCTGCCCCTCCTTCTCCCCTACCTCAAGAAAATACGGAAGCGCCTTTTATTTGTTGGTATGATTCCTACTTTGTCATGGCATGGTATTATTTTTATATGTTCCTGATAAGATTTGGTGATACAGTAAAACATTGGAATTCAAGTAAATTGTTCTGTAAGTGTTCCACAAGAGAAAGTATTTTAATAAGTTTTAACTTGATAAACAAGTGATGTCTTACAATACAAGTAGTATGTGATGTCAAATGTCACATAATCACAACTAAGCCAATGGTTCTTCTCTCTCTCTCCCCCTCCCTCTTTTCCCGTTCCACTTTCTCCGTCCTTCTCTCATCTGTTCTCTCTCTCTCTCTCTCTCTCCCTCTCTCTCTCTCTCTCTCTCTCTCTCTCTCTCTCTCTCTCTCTCTCTCCCCCCACAGAATTGTGGTCGATCATCTCCCATGCTCAGAGGTTCGGTCTCATGCCACAGTGTTTGGCAGAAATCACTGATTTTCAGAACATTGGGAGATGCCCACAACTGGCATGAGTATATTTTTTGTCACTTCAAAGCACCTATGAGCAGTCCTCTGATTTTCCTTACAAAGGTAAGCTTAGGAATGCTTTGCTTCATTCTAGACCAGGCTGCCTGCAGATATAGACCCTTTCCTCTGCTGCCTTATTGCTAGTACATTAAATTCAGTACACGACAAGAATTGATTGGTACTGTGCTGTAATCAACATCCGTGGGAGCATATATAATGACCCCATGCAGGAAAAGGTTGAAAAGAAAGGCAGTGAGAAGAAGGAGATGATTATGGTAGAAGTTAAGAAGGAAATTATGAAGACGTACAAAGGAGGCACGTGAGTGACCAAAATTGCAAGATTTTATAAGAAGTCTACATTGACTATTTGCACAATATTAAGGAAGAAAGAAGAAATAAGGGGGCTAGATGCAATAAAAGGAGTCACGTGTATATCAAAGCAATTGCCATGTGTTCTCAAAGATGTTGAAAATTTGCTTCTGGCTTGGATAAATGAGAAGCAACTACCAGCTGGTACCGTGACCATGAACTTTATCTTCGAGAAGGCAAAGGCCTTGTAAACCAACCTGATAAGTAAACTTTCAGGTATGTCAACATAAAAAAATGAAGTCTGCAAAGCAAGCAGGGGATAGTTTAATGACTTTAAGAGGAGAAGTGGCATCTGTAGTGTTGTAAGGCACAGAGAGGCTGTGAGTTCGGACGGTACAGCAGCTGAGGTGTTCACCACCTAGTTCAAGAAACTAATGGCATCCAAGTGTTGCCCATTGGATCAGGTTTTCTAACTGTGCTGAGATAGGGCTTTTCTGGAAAGAGATGCCAAAGAGGACCTACATTACAGAAGAAGAGAATGCAGCACCTGGGCCAAGCCCATGAAGACCATCTCATCTTGTTTTGTGCTAATGTAAGCAGGGATTTCAAAGCCAAGCCCCTGCTCATGTATCATTCTGAGAATCCATGAGCCTTCCAGAAATGCAAGGTACAGAAAACCCGGTTAAATGTTCTGTGGAGGTTCAAGGGCCAGGCTTGGGTCATTCGTGTCCTGTTTGTTGAGTGGATCAACGAGGTCTTTGTTTCTGCAGTAAATAATTACCTTCTAGAGAAAAGTCTGCCTCTCAAAGACTTGCTGGTTATGGGTTTGCTTCTGCTCATCCTCCAGGCTTTGAGGAGGAATTACTAGACGAGTTTAAGTTTATTAAGGTCAAGTTCCTTCTTCGCAAGACCACTCGAATCCTTCGTCGCATGGATCAGCAGGTCATTTTGAACTTTAAAAAGCTTTACACCAAAGCACTACTTTAGCAATGCATTGAGGTGACCAAAGGAAAAAACTTTGCCCTCTGAGAACTTTGGAAAAATCATTTCCACATCGTGAACTGCCCCAAGATTATCAATAAAGCCTGGGATGGGGTCACCAAGAGAACTCATAATTCTGCTTGGAAAAAACTGGCCCGGTTGTGTTCTTGGACATGACTTAAAGCGGCTTGTCATGAAGAGCAGCCTCCAGTTGTTGACGAAATCGTGTCCTTGGGGAAGACCATGGGACTGGGGGTGAATGAGGAAGACATTCAGGAGCTGGTGGAGGAGCATGGCCAGGAGCCAACCACCAATGAACCGAAGGATCTGCATCATGAGCAAGACCTGGAGGTTATGGAGGAGATTTCATCTGCAGAGGAGGAGGAGGAGAAGGTAGAGGAATCCCTCGATCCAAATGAGATTAGGGAGATGTGTAAAATGTGGGAAACAATACAAAATTTTGTAGAAAAAACACCCGAATAAGGCTGTAGCAGCGTGAGCAATGAATCTGTTTAAAAACAATGCAATGTCACATTTCCCCGAAATCCTCAAAAGGATGCAAAAGCAAGTGTCATTGGATAGGTTCCTTGTTAAAGTTGCACGGAAAGAAAAAATTCCATGGAGCCAATAGATTGCAGTGATCCCATTAGTGATAGTGAAAGTCGTCCTACCCAATAACCCTCCTCTCTGGTCTCCCTCACACCAGCTAAGAATGTTTTCAAAGGGAAGTGCAGCTTAATTTATCTTTATAGTTTGTATTTTCTTTATTATTTTGTATTATATTACAGATTTGTAATCACTTTTATATGAATATTTTTGGGGTGTGGAATGAATCATCTGTGTATCTATTATTTCTTATGGGAAATTCACTTTGCTATGCAAGTGCTTTGGATTGCAAGTATGTTTCCAGAAAAAATTATGCTCGCAAACCAAGGTATTACTGCACTTTGTAAAGCAGTTTAGCATCTATGTTAATAAGGGATTTTAGTCTGAAGTTTTCTTTCTTTGTAATGACTGTACAGAGAATGTGGTCTCATGAACCACAGTGGGGAACATTTTTATGTCACCTCGTTAGTTTCTGATATTGGTGATTTGTCTCCTTCTTTTGGCAGTCTTGCTAGCATTTGCTCAATCGGATTGATCTTTTCAAACAATCTGCTTATGCCATCATTCATTTTCGTTATTATTTTTCTGTTTTCAGTTTCATTGATCTATATTCAGCTTTATTTTCCCTTCCTTCTGCTTGATTTTATTTTATTTTGATTTTCCTTTTCTAATTTCTTAACGTAGAAGCTTAGGCTATTAAGATCTTTATTGTTTTCTGGTGTAAGCATGTAATGCTATGCGTTTCTTTCTAAGCACTGCTTTAGCTGCATCCCACAGATTTTGATATTTTGTAATTTTGTTTTCAGTGAATTGTGCCTTATATTTTGGATAACAGTTTCACTTAGTTTTAGAATTCTCAGTTGATGGCTTTACATTTCCCTTTAGCACTTTACAGTTCTATCACCATTGCTTTCTGTTTTGGTTGTTTTTCATGGAAAGTTTCAATGTTGCTATTAACCTACTCCTCTCTTCATAATGTTTTTTTTTTCCTTTGCTGCTTTTAGGATTTTCCCTTTTCATTAGTTTTCAGGAATTTGATTTTGATGTGTTTTGATTGAATTTTCTTTTTTTTCTTATGTTTTTTATTTATTTTTGAGACAGAGAGAAACCAAACATGTGTGGGGGAGGGGCAGAGAGAGAGGGAGACACAGAATCTGAAGCAGACTCCAGGCTCTGAGCTATCAGCACACAGCCAGATGTGGGGCTCGAACACATGAACTGACAGATCATGACCGGAGCCTGTTAGATGCTCTACTGACTGAGCCACCCAGGTGCCCCTTGATTGAATTTTCTTTAGTTTTATACTTCTTGGGGCACTTTGGTCTCCTTAAATCAGTTGATAATTTACATCAATTTCTGAAAATATTTTCCATGATTCCAGGTACATATCTATATTTAAATACACATATGTATATATACATGTGCAGATACATGTATGCACACGTATGCATGTATATGTTAGACTGCTTTTATTGTCTCTTACATTACTGACATTTGGCTATTTTTTTTGGAAACATTCTGTGCTAAATTTTAGATGGTTTTTATTAATCTTCTTCAAGTTAGCTCATGGTTTAATATGTTAATACACAGTGTTAATCTTACTCCATAAATTTTTCAGATATTGTATTGTACTTTTGTTTTTACCTCCTGGAAGTTCAAAATACAGAACAGTTCTAGTAAGATTCCTTTTGTGTTAGGTGAATGCATTGTGTGTTTTTTCAACACAGGCGGGCTGTGAGCAGACCATAGCCAGCAGTCACTGGTCCCTGTGCTGTTACATCAAGCCCTTGGGCACTGCCCAAGATTTCTCAGTTGTCTCCTCAAAATGAACAGATTTCCTGGAGTCGAGACCAAAGAAAGTATTAAGGACTCCTGACTATTTAAATCAATTGAGCAGGGGCAGTAAGTGACTTTACCTGAGGGGTGTTGTTAAAGAAATGCAAGACAGGAAGATAAGAAAAATGAGAGTCCTTGGGGGAGGCACACACTCATAGGGGATAAAATGACTCACCAGACTAACAGAGGACATATGCTCCCATGCATAGTGTCAGGAGCTGGTCCCTAGGCTGTGTGGTCCTGAGCACCCCCTAGTGTCCTGAGTGCCCACCCACTGCCACCCTGCCATGTGACCTGAACAACCACTGGACCCTGAGCGCCCCCTGGTGGATCCTGAACATCCCCTGGTGTCCTTAGCTCTCCCTGGTGACCTGAGCGCCCCTTTGTGACCTGACCACCCCCTGGTGTACCCAGAGCCCCCTGGTGACCCGAGCACCCCCTCATAACCTGAACACCCCTGCAGCCCAGCACCTCCTGTTTCTCTGCAGGGAGGTTTGTGTCTGGTCTCACAATGACGTCCACTTGTGGTGCCTCCCGCACAGCAATACACAGCCTTGTCCTTAGAGGTCATTGAGCTCAGCTGCAGGAGAGCTGGTTCCTGGGCGTGTCAGCAGTGATGGAGATGCCGCCTTGTGTCTCCCTGTCTCTGTCATCTCTCTCATCTCTGGATCTTTTTTATCAGTTTAACAAATGCTTTTAGGTTTATCTATTGTGGAAGTGAAGATTGTTATCACTGTCACAATGTTTCAAGAAACGTATTTCTCCCAGGGTGTGGAATTGATGTACTGAATTCTTGTTCCACAGGAATGAGGGTTTTCATGAAAAGGGTCCATTGTTCTCCTGGGGACACAGCTATTCCAAAGGACATGGAGGTACCCGTGTGAAAGTAGCTTCCTCCCCACGTACTGATAACATTTAACACCATATTCTCTCTAACCATTATGGGAGATTTTGTGTTCACTGCCTTGTACGTTTCTTATTACCAACACGTGCCCACATTTTTGCTTTTTCTTCTAGATAATATACTTCTTACTTCCTTTCTAGGAACTAAGCCAAGGGGAGGATTCTCCTTCCTGTGCCATACATACTGGAATGACTGGTGGCATATTATAAAATTCGAAACAAAAATGAGCTTTGATGTAAGAGGTGACTTTTGTCAGGGTTCAGAAATAGACAAAAACTAAAGAGCATTAGAACTGAGAATGGAATTCAAGGTGGATTTCATGCACCCAGGATGGGAACAGCCACACAGTTAGTGGGGCTGGCCTGAGCTCCCTGATTTAGGAGTGGTGCTCTAATTCATTTAGACCATGATGCCAGGTGGGAGTTGCCCACTCACTAGAATCAGTTGTGGACATAGAGGTAATCCTAACACTGAGCCCCTGATGTCCATGACGTGATCTGAGTGTTTCTCTCACCAGTGGGAACAGCAACATTGAGCTCAGAAATTTCCTTGCGGAATGGCAGGGAAGCAAGTGAACCTGGGCAGAAGGAGCAAGATGCCTCCCAGACAATGTGCCCTTACCAGGGGCGAGGGCTCCTGTAGTCATGTCTTATAGTTAGAAACCACATTATGCACAAAGGAGGGCTGTGGACCTCCGAGGACCAATAAGAGAAGGTAACCCCATAGAGACAGCAGAGAATTTCAAGTATAATCTTCTAATATAACGTGGATTGTATCTGTGGGTTTCAGTTAAAGCCAGAGTCCTGAGTTCCAGAGGTCTGACCAAGAACCATGTGAGAGAAAGAAGTAAGGGGAGACAGAGCTTGTGCATTGACCTCTTGGTGCATGTCCATCACATTGTAAAAGATGGCGTCATCTACATGGTCTAAACATCACACTGGGACTGACACAAAAGAGACCCCAGGCAGGAAAGAAAGGGAGGTCCCCAGAGGTCAGTGTGTCAGGGAGAGAAAGCCCCAGATACTGATAGTGAGGTCCTCACTCCCTGGTTCTGTGCTCTGGCCCTGTTTCTGGACTGCTTCCTGTAGGTAAGGGGTCCTAAGCACACCCTGATGTTCTGAGTTCCCCTGGCAGGTCCTCTACGCCCCCTTGCGGATCTCGAGCGCCCTGCAGCCCAGCCCCTGCAGGTCCCTGCACTGAGGTTTGTGTCTGAGCCCACAGTGACTCTCTCTCACTGTGTTTCTGGCACAGTAATACAAGCCTGTGTCCTAAGCGGTCACGGAGCTCAGCTGTAGGGAGAACTGGTTCTTGGATGTGTCAGCAGTGATGGTGATGCGGCCCTGGAAAGCCGGATTGTAGCTGGTACTGCCCGTCCAGTACCCCATCCACTCCAGCGCTTTTCCAGGGCGCTGGCGGATCCAGCTCCAGTAGAAACTGCTGCTGACAGAACCCCCGGAGACAACGCAGGTCAGAGAGAGGGTCTGTGAAGGCTTCACCAGTCCTGGGCCGGACTCCTGAAGTGTAAGTTGAGACAGGACACCTGGGGGTAAGGAGAGTCATGGTGAGTCCATCCCATCCCCCAGAAAGGCCCTCATCTATCCCAGAGTCCCCAGTCCCTCACCCAGGGGAGCTGCCAGCAGGCAGAGGAGGGACCACAGCATCGGCATGTCTGTCTTCTGGATGGAGACCCCGCACACTGGCCTTTGCCTGTGATGGGGATCTTTTCTGGTTGCACCTCAGGTCATTTGCATGTGGGCCCCATGGGGCTGGGGCGGCATTTAAAATGTTGAACCCGGGTGACTGTCACCAGTTCCTGGTGGCCTGGTGTTGGGCAGTATGGGGACCCACTGAGCTGGTCCTAGTGATCTGGGCTCCAGTTCTGCAGGAGCTGATCCCAGGTCCTGTTTGCTTGAGAGGGTTAGTGTTGTAGTTGATGAAGATTTGGAAACCTTATGAAGTTTCTCTTATATTCTATCCTTAGGCTGTGCAACTGTGGGCTGCAATTTCAACCTCCAGAGTTCACAAAAATGGAGGATAAGTCCAGAGTGCAGACCCTTGACTGCCTGCCTGGTGTGGGTCATTCTCCTTCTCTAAGCAGATATGGGGTCCTGTAAATGATTGTAATGGACAGGATCTCTGGTGCTGCGTCTACAGGAGGGGCATAGAAGCTATTCTCCAGCATTTATGTAAGAAAAGGATCTCATCCCTGTGGAGAGCAGGGGAGGGCTGGGTGGCTGTGTCTGGACTCAGGGTCAGGGAGTTTCCCTGAAGATGGAGAAGAGATGCCCCACTGGAAAGGAGGGTTGGCAGGCTTCTACGTGAGGACAATGGGGTTCCCATTCTAATTCCACTCTAGAGAGTCCAGGCAGTTCACTCCAGGTCATTACTTGCCAGGAGTAAAATCAATATATCTATTCAGCTGAGAAAATTGATGTTTAATTTAAAAGTTAAAACTTGGCCTGAACAGTGGGGTTCCCAGTTAAAAGTCAGCCTTCTTCAAGGTATCTCTATAAGCCACAACATAGAAAGATTCGTTAGTCAGAAATCTTGTGAGTTATTCCTAAATATGAATGCTCTATTAGAAGTAGTAGAAGAGATCTCCAAAATAACTACACAGAAAAGAAGAAAAGGAAACAAAGACATGAAGAAGATATCTGCACAGAGAATGGAAGGGGAAAATAAACTATGTAATACATTATCTGAGGTGGAAATAATATAGGTTAATGAAACGAAGGTATGAATCCAACCAATATGAGTAGAATGCTATTAAAAGGGTGGAGATTTTTAATAAAGTTGAAATTATGTTTTAGGCTTAGAAGACTAAGTTGATATAAATCCAGAGAACTATGAGATAATGTCCATAAAAAGAGGAACACAATTAGTAAATACTCCATGGTGTTGATGTCCCATGTTTTCATTATTCATGTTCACATTAAGGGCGTTATGAATGAAGCTGCCATAAGCATTCCTGTGCAGACTTTAGTGTTGGTGTTATTTCCAATTCAGTCTTATAAATAACGAAGAAGACATTTGCTGGTTTGTGTCCTAAGTTTGGTTCAGATCTGTAAGAAACTGCCAACCTGTCTTCCACAGTAGTTTATGGCATTTTGGGTTTCCATCAGCAGTGAATGCGCTTGTTTTCCATCTGCCTATATTCCTTGGTGAGGTGTCTGTTAAGATCTTTTCTCCAGTTTTACACTGCGTTGGTTTCTTATTGTTGAACTGAAGGGTTCTTTGCATATTTTTTCAACTTTTTATTTAAATTCTAGTTAGCTAACATATAGTGTAGTATTGGATTCAGGAGTAGAATTTAGTGATTTATCACTTACATATAACACCCAGTGCCCACTTTAATACTTATCACTCTAGCCCCTCCTCCACCGCCTCCCCTCTAGTAATCATCAGTGTGTTCGCTACAGCTAAGAGTCTGTTTATCGATTTTCCTCTCTCTTTTCCCCCATTGTCATTGTTTATTTTGGTTCTTAAATTTCACATACGAGTGAAATTATATGGTATCTGTCTTTCTCTGATTGATATAGTAGCTCCATCTACATCACTGCAAAAGGTAAGATTTCATTCTCTTTTATGGCTCAGTAATATTTTATATAATTTATATATATAATCAGCGGATATCATCAGTTGATGGACACTTGGACTCTTTCCATAATTTGGCTATTGTCAATAGCACTGCTGTAAACATTGGGGTACATGCGCTCCTTCAAATCTGTATTTTTGTTTACTTTAGGTAAATACTTAGTAGTACAATTCCTGGGTCAGACAGTAGTTCTATTTTTAAATTTCTGAGTAACTTCCATACTGTTTTCCAGACTGGCTGCACTGGTTTGCATTCCCACCAACTGTGCAAGAAGGTTCCTCTTTCTTTCCATTCTTGCTGACAGATGTTATTTCCTGGTTTGTTAATTTTAACCATTCTGGCAGGTGCAAGGTGGTATCTTGTTGTGGTTTTGATTTGTATTTCCCTGGTGATGAGTGATGTTGAGCATTTTTTCATGTGTCTGTTAGACATTGGGATGCCTTGTCTGGAAAAGTGTGTTTTCGTTTCTTGTACCCATTTCTTCACTGGGTGTTTGTTTTTTGAGTGTTGAGCTTGATACATTCTTTATCCATTTTGGATACTAACCTTTATCAGATACATCGTTTGCAAATATCTTCTCCCATTCTTTTGGTTGCCTTTTAGTTTTGCTGATTTTTTTTGTTTTTGTTTTTGTTTTTGTTTCTGCTGTGCAAAAGTTTTTGTCTTGATGAGGTCCCAATAGTTCACTTTTGCTTTTGTTTCCCTTGCCTCAGGAGATATGTCTAGTAAGAAGCTACTAAGGTTTATGTCAAAGAGGTTTCTGCCTGTGGTATCCTCTAGGATTTTGATGGTTTCCTGTCTCACATTTAGGTCTTTCGTATATTTAAAACATTATTTTTACATTTATTTATTTTTGAGAGACAGAGTGAGACAGAGCGTGAGCTGGAGAGGAGCAGAGAGAGAAAGAGACACAGAATCCGAGGCAGGTTCCAGGCTCTGAGCTGTCAGCAAAGAGCCCGACACGGGCAGAAACCCACAAACCATGAGATTGTGACCTGAGCCGAAGTCAGATACTCAACCCACTGAGCCACCCAGACACACCAAGTCTTTGATACATTTTTAATTATTTTGTGTATATTGTAAGAAAGTGGTCCAGTTTCATTCTTCTGCATACTGCTGTCCAGTTTTCCCACCACCATTTGTTGAAGAGATTTTTTTTCCATTGGATATTTCCTGCTGTGTTGAAGATTAGACAACTATAGAGTTGCGGGTCCATTTCTGCATTTTCTATTCTGTTTCATTCATCTATGTGTTTGTTTCTGTGCCAGCACCATACCGTCTTGAGGATGACAGCTTTGTAATACTGCTTGAAGTCTGGAACTGTGATCCCTCCAGCTTGTCTTTTCTTTCTCAGGATTGCTTTGGATATGGGGGTGTCTCATTGTTCCACACAGCTTTCAGGATTGTTTGTTCTAGCTCTGTGAAAAATACCCTAACATCTACTCAAAGAGCAGAAATAAGTCCACTATTATGACTTTACAACAATTTCCTAACCAACCTATTAATATTGTAGTAGATTCTCAATACATAGCTTATGTGATAGAGAATATAGAACAGGCCTCTTGTAGGGAATTAAGGGATTCCTCCTTACTGTCATTATTTGTAACTTCACAAGGCTTACCAGATGAATGAACACATCCTCTTTATGTCTCTCTCATAAGATCACATTCAGGCTTACCTGGACCATTAACAGAAGGAAAAGAGCTTACAGACCAATATTTTGCCTGCAATATGGTGTTGTTTTTTTTTTAATTTTTAAACGTTTTTCTTATTTTTGAGAGAGAGAGAGAGAGAGAGAGAGAGAGAGAGAGAGAGAGAGAGAGCATGAGCAGGGGAGAGGCAGAGAGAGAGGGAGACACAGAATCCCAAGCAGGTTCCATGCTCTGAGTAGTCACCACAGAGCCTGATGCGGGGCTTGAACCCATGAACCGTGAGATGGTGACCTGAGCTGAAGTCAGCTGCCCAAATGACTGAGCAGCCTAGGCGCCCCTGCAATATTGTTTTTAAAAATGCTCGATTATCTCATGACTTTTTTTTTTTTTATCAAAACTGTGAGTCCCTTATTAAACAATTCCGGCCCACAGTTAGTCAAGCTAACCACATTGCTGCAGCTGGCCCTGATTGTCAACAGCAATCAGGAAGACATAATCAACAGGGAATAGGCCTCAGAGATCTGTATGCAAATCAGCTTTGGCAAACTGATATGACACACTATGCCCCTTTTGGGCATCACATATATATCCATGTATCTGTGGACATCTTTTCAGGATTTATAATGGCCTCTATTCACACCAGAGAAAATGCAAAAAAATATCATTCTTATTTTTTACATGCATTTTCCCAAGCCAGTAAAACTCAACAAATGAAAACTTATAAAGGGCCTGGATATCTTTCCTCCATGGTAAAGGAATTCTTCCAAAATTAGAATATAATACACAATACGGCCATACCATATAACCCATTGGGACAAGCTATTATATAACATACACATGCAACTTAAAAACAAATGATTCACAAACAAAAAATGGGGAACAAACATAGTGCCTCCCCGTGGAATTCACTATATAAAGCCTTATACACTTGAATTTTTTTCAATTGTAATTCCCATGGTCTCATAGCTGCCAAATGGTATTTTGCACCGTCTCCTGGCTCTAATATCAGAGCCAACATGCTACTTAAAGATGTACAAGGCAATCCTTCGTGGAAAGACCTTATTAATTAATAACATGGGGCTGGGGATATCCGTGTGTTCTCCACTCATCGGGACCACACTGGGCTCCTCTTCATCTAATTCAACCCTATCAGGGCTTTGGATGATCAGCCCTTCAACTTTCTTCCTTTGTGGGACAATTTGTCCTTAAAAGGACAACAGGGGAGACAAAGCCAATATATACCAAGGCAAATGAAGTCACATGGGGACAACTTAAGAAGCCTGGCCAACATGCCACCAAAGTCATGTGCTGTATCAGGGCATCACCTACCCTAGAAAACAGGGTTTTAGCATATTTGGCTGTGGTTTCTCAAAGCTCAGCTAAGGTAATGATTTGCTTAATCTTTTCTTTATCCAGACTGCTACTGTTTTTTCATCACTGTGTTGGGCCCATATCAAAGACCCATCTTTCTTTAAGCCAGTTAATATAACATTCATAACCCATATTATTTCTGAAGTACCTCCTCCGGCTTGGTATGCAGCCTGTATCAGCCATTATAATATTACCAAACTGTAGGTCTGACATATGTTTATCTTAAAAAGATAGCCTCAAAATTGGCTGCCAGTAAATGCAACAAGCCCATGGGAAGGGTCCAGTGGTCTTGCTGAATTTTCCCAAGCCATTTCTAAGACCTAGTAGATTTGTGGAATGGCTAATTGTCTTCCTTATCTCAGCAGTTGTCATCTTAGCCACAGCCTCTGTTGCAGAGGTCTCCCTGACAGAGTCTGTCCATACTGCTAAAGTAGTCAATCACATAATGACTAATGTCACCAAAGCAATGAGGGGTCACATAGTGATAACGATATCACGCAGAGACTGCAAGCGCAGAAGCAGCACTAGAATGGAGGGGGGGGGGGCACGAACAGGCACTTGCCGATCGTCAAAATATATAATGTGATTGGCAACATGACAAAATGTGTGCCACTCCTTTACAATGTAATATGTCTCTGTAAGGATGCAGGTCTGAACCAAACTGACTCTAATCATAGACAATAGAAGGGCATACAGGGCAGGAGGGACCACCCTTGTAATACCCTTAACATTCCTAAGGGCAGGCCTAGAAATAGAAGCTATAGGTAATCACTTATCATTTAAGGCTAGTAACACCCTATGTGAGGGTCCTGGGTCCTGGGTCTACTCTGTAATTGGTTAACACTCTAAATGTTGTAATTGGATTAACCTGCTGTCAATAATATTGTATAATAATGATTGGACCACTGTATCTATGTCACAATTTCCTGTAACTCCCCCTTCCCAAACTCATAAAAGCCCTACCCCACTGTTGTTCGGGGCTCTCAGCATAGATCCACCACACCAGTAAAGTCTGTGAGCCTGAATTTAGGCCCCAGCGAGCCTAAGCCCTTAATAAAGCCCTTTGCTTTTGCATGTGTCACTCGGTCTCCCTGGTGGTATCTGGTTTTGGGGGGCGATATTAAAATCTGAGCATAACATCTCAACACTCCTATTTAGCGAAAAAACACTTATAAGGAGCTTTGGTCGTTAATTTACAATCTGAGATTAATGCTCTGTCTTCCCAGATGCATCAACAACTGTTAGATATTCAGCAGGAAACACAGATACAAGTTGAACATGAGTTATCTGACGAGGTGAAATGGTTGAATCCAACCAACTGGTTCCACGCCCTCAATTTATGTATTTGGATTATTGGAGCTCTTTGATTGTAAATCTTGATTGTATTTCTCATAGACCTCTGAATGATCTACTCAATAGTGGCCTCTTGGGTAGGTCATGAATGACAACTGATTGATTTCCTCAACTCCCATGAACAGGAAGATACTTCAAACATAAAAAGGTGGGAAATATGTGGGAAATCAAATAGCAATGTTCTGGGTTAAGAGATTAAAGGGAACACATTACACTGCTTTCTGGCCACACTAAAAATAGCTAATTAATATCTCATTAATGTGTATTTAGGGGTTGGGTCCTGTCTGTGCTCATGAATTCCTTAGACCATGTTATCTATGGGATGTCTTATCTTATTCTCCACTCTGCTTTTGGCATCTGCTCTTTTGTAGTCTTGGGAATGCTTAGTGATTTTTGTCTGGATTCTTCTGGCATGTAGCCATGGACATATTGTACAATGTTTTCTCTATAATGTATGCCTAATAAATAGAGGAGCTTGAGAGCACTTGAGGAAACTTCCCTTAACCTCCCTCTCATCTCTCTTGACTTGTGGAGTCTTGAGTAATCCTTTCTGCCATCCTTGGCTTTGCTGGACAATGCCAAAAGCTGAACCCACAATTGATATGTTTTACCATTTTGTGTTTCTATATTATTGATTTCTGTTCTAATCTGTTTTAAAAAATGTATATTGTTTTTCAAGAGAGAGCATCATCAGGGAAGGGGCAGTGAGAGAAAGGGACAGAAGATCCAAAGCAGACTCCATGCTGACAACAGCTAGCCTGATGTGGGGCTTGAACTCACAAAATGTGAGATCACGACCTGAGCTGAAGTCAGATGATCAACCCACTGAGCCATTCAGGTGCCCCTCTGCTCTAATGTCTTTATTTCCCTTCTTCTTCTGGATTTAGGCTTTATTTCCTATTCCTTTTGTAGCTCCTTTATGTGTAAGGTTAGATTGTATATTTGAGTTGTTTCTTGCCTCTTGAAGTAGGCCTGTATTATTTCTCTCTTAGGACTGCATTTGCTGCATCCCAAAGGTTTTAGACTATCGTGTTTAATTTTCATTTGTTTCTATTTTTTAAATTGTTTTAATGTTTTATTTATTTTTGATACAGAGAGAGACAGAGCATGAGAGGGGGAGAGGCAGAGAGAGAAGGAGACACAGAACCGGAATCAGGCTCCAGGCTCTAGCTAGCCCTCAGCACAGAGCCTGACGTGGGGCTCGAACCCAGGAACGTGAGATCTGACCTGAGCCAAAGTCGGAGGCTTAACCGACTGAGACACCCAGGCACTTCTGTTTCTAGTATTTATTTCTTCTTTAATTTCCTGGTTAACCCATTTACTCTTTAGTAGGATGTTATTTAACCTTCATATATTTGTTCTCTTTCCAAATTTTTTCTTGTGCTTGACTTCAAGCATCATAGCATTGTGATCTGAAAATATGCATGGCATGGTGTCAGTCTTTTTGTACCTGTAGAGGGTTGATTTGTGACCCAGTATGCGATCTATTCTGGAATGTTCCATGTGTACTTGACAAGGATGTATATTCTGCTGCTTTAGGATGGAATGTTCTGGATATATTTGTTAAGTATACCCAGTCCAGTGTGTCATTTGAAGTCATTGCTTTCTTATTGATTGTCAACTTACATGATCTTCCCATTGCTGTAGGTGGATGTTAAAGTCCTCTACTATTATGATATTATTATCAATAAGTTTCTTATGTTTATTATGAATTGATTTATACATTTTGGTGTTCCAAGTTGGGAGCATAAATATTTACAATTGTTAGACCTTCTTGATGCATAGATCCCTTAATTATGATACAATGCCCTTCTTCATCTCTTGTTACAGTCTATGTTTAAAATTGAGTTTGTCTGATACAAATATTGTTAGTCTGGTTTTCTCTTGGCATCCGTCCATATGGTAGATGGTTCTCCATACCCTCACTTTCAGTCTGCAGGTGTCTTTAGGTCTAGAGTCTCTTGTATGCACCATGTAGATGGGTCTTGGTTTTTTTTTTTTAAGCTGTTCTGATACCCTATGTCTTTTGAGTGGAGTATTTAGAGCATTTGCATTCAAGGTAGTTATTGATAGATCTGAATTTGGTGCCATTGTGTTACCTATAATGTTGGTGTTTCTGGTAATGTTCTTTTGTTCTTTCTTGTCTTTATTGCTTGTGGTCTTTTCTTCCCCTAGTCAAAGAGTCCCTTTTCATATTTCTTGGAGGACTGGTTAAGTGGTCAAACTCCTTTCTTTAGTTTTTGTTTGATTGGGAAGCTCTTTATCTCTCCTTTTATTCTGAATGACAGACAGCCTAGCTGGATAAAGAATTCCTGGCTGCATATTTCCCCCCATTGAGCATGCTGAACCCTGGAATGTCTTTCTGGCTTGCCAAAATTCTCTGGACAGATTTGCTGGAAAACTGGTCTTTCTTCCCTTCTATGATAAGGTGTTTTTTTTTTCCTCTTTTGTCCTTTCAGGATTCTTTCCTTGTCTGTGTATTTTGTGAATTTATGATGATGTGTCTTGTTGATGGTTGGATTTTGTTGAATTTAATGGGAATTCTTTACTTCTTGTATTTTGGTCTCTGTGTCCGTCTCCAGATAAGGGAAGTTTTCAGGTATAATTTGCTGAAATATCCTCCTGCTTCTTTTCCTTTCTGTTCTTTATCTCAGGCTCCAATGATACAAATGTTATGATGCTTTAAGGGATTAATGAGTTATCTGAGTTGAATTTATAATTCAATTCCCTTCTTTACCTGTTCTTTTCATCATCATTATTTTTTCATAATTTTGTCTTCTGTATTGCTAATTTGCTCCTCTGTTCTTCCATCTTTCTTTTTATTGCTTCCATTTAGGTTTGCATCTTGGTTATAGCATTTTGAATTTCAACCTGACTAGATTTTAGTTCTTTTGTCTCTGTAGTAAGGGATTCTCTAATATCTTCTATATTTTTTCAACCACAGCTACTGTCCTTAAGATTATTGTTTTAAATTCTGGCTCAGACATCTTACTTATATCTTACTTATATATTGATCAAATCCCTGTCTGTGACTTTTCCTGTTTTTTTTCTTTTGGGGTGAATTCCTCTGTCTTGTCATTTTGTCTGACCACTTTTGTGTATGTGTGGTTGTTGGGAAAGCCTGTTTTATTCCTGCTCCTGAGAGAATGCCTATATTGAGAAGAGGTCAAGTGAAAAGAAAAAAAGAAACTAGATCCTGTTTCTGTGACAGGTTGAGCTTTGCAGCACTGTATGATCAGTCAACTTGGGGCATGCAGGGGTTTGTGCTGGTCTACCTTGGAAGGGTTCTGCTGCTCTGATTCTCAGAAGGACTTGCCCCAGTGTAGATGTGCCTGTAAGTTGCAGAGGGTGGGGCTTGGTGTAAGGAGGTCAGGCCTCCACTGTCTAGAGCTATTTGCTCACTGAAGTTGTTAGTACCTATGAACTGGGGAGTGTCCTCAATGGGGAGTTCGTTCCTACCACTGTTCAGAAAGCCCTCACAGAAGAGCAAACAAGCCCCTCTTTTGCGTTCCCAGCTTCTGCCAAGTCCTTCACTTCACCCTGCCTGCATCAGAATTTTTCACATGCCAGGTGGCACTGTACCTCTGTGGTTTATCTGAGGTGTATGGATGGGTTTCAAAACTCCAATCTCCAAATTTTAGGGACCCACCCGTATTAGCTCCACATGATGCAGACCCATGTTGATCCACAAGGAGGTTCTTACTGTGCTTTTGCTATTTGCTGGTTTTCCCAAAAAAGCAGTAGCATGGCTGTGAAGTGGTTTGGAGTTTATGGTAAAGTGTGTCACAATGCTGGCACCAACATTTGCTGGTCTCAGTTGGTGTCTTTGTTCCAGTGCTAGAGAACAGGGGGGCTATTGGCACCACCTTGTTCCCTGAAGAGGCCATGCTGCCTCTACAAAATGCAATCTAAGAAGGGGAACTATCTCTCCATGCAACCCAAGGGATCTTCAGACCACACAGTCTGCTCCTGGGCCTCTGCCCTCCTTCCCCACAGGAGCAGCACTAAGCCCACCTATATGACCCTAGCAATAGCAGACTCTAAAACTTCAGACTTTGCTGCTTATAAAAAATTGTGGTAGTTAGTCCCTTTCCTTTTCCAAGTCAGTAATTTGGGGGAGAATTTTTCTTGTGCAATCCCCTGTGCATGACCTCTCTCTCTCTCTCTCTCTCTCTCTCTCTCTCTCTCTCTCTCTCTCTCTCTGTCTCTCTTCATGATTCTGTTTCCCTCCACTTCATAGTAGCAACTGCAGTTCATTCTTCTCCCACATCAACTCTTTGCAGGCCTTTTCTTACATGATGTGGACTTTTTTCCTACCTCTAGTTTTGTAGTTTTGCTCTCTCAGGCCTCAGATCGATATCTTGGGTGTGCAAAAATGATTTGATATTTAAGTAGCTGTGAATGGAGCAGGGGCAGAGAGAGAGGGCGAGAGAGAATCTCAACAGGCTCTGTGCTCCACAATGAGCCTGATGTGGGGCTTGATCCCACGACTGTGAGATCATGATCTGACCTAAAACCAAGAGTGAGATGTTTAACTCAATGAGCTACCTAGGCACACCATTGGTAAAGGACACTAGTTATGTACAAGGAAACCTCCATAATTAGCAGATTTTCCACCAAGGACTTTGCATGCCTGAAGGGAGTGGCATCATATTTTCGAAGTGCTAAAAGCAAAAATCTGTCAACCAAGAACACTCTACTCAGCAAAGTTGGTCTTTACAATTGGAAGAGAGATCAGAGTTTTGCAGAGAAACAAAAGCTGAAGGAGTTCATCACCACCAAATTGGCCTTTAGAGAAATGTTAACAAGAATTATACCAATCTAGCTTAAATTTTAACCTAATAAAAGAAGATGAGAGGATAATTTCATCTAAAATATGAAGTCAGCATTATCTTGATACCAAAAACACAGAGGATACAGACAAGAAAAGAAATTGATAGGCCACTATCCCTGATAAACAAAGATGCACAAATGCTCAAGAAATATTAGTAAACCGAATTCAACAATACATTAAAAGGATCATACACCACAATCAAATGGAATTTACCATAGAGATGCAGGATGACTCAACATCCACAAATAACTCAACGTTGTACACCATATTTACAAAAGGAAGATGAAACTTATGATCATCTCAATAGATGCAGAAAACACATTTGGCAAAATGCAACATCTATTCATGATAAACTCCATAAACTAGTTATAGAGGAAACGTCCCCTAACATAATCAAGGTATATATATGAGAAGTCCACACCTAACATCATACTCAATGGTGAAATATTGACTAGTGTCTAATCTAAGATTAGGAATAAGACAAGGATTCCTACTATTGTCATTTTATTCAATATAATTGAACTCCTAGCCATAAGTATCTAAACAGATTGGCAAGAAAAGGAAATAAAATATATCGAAATCATAGTAAATGTGAAAATGTCTTTTTTTTTTTTTTGGCTGATGACATGATCTTGTATACAGGAAGCAGGAAGAAACCATCAATAACTGTTAGAACTAATGACTAATGAGCAAATTCAGTAAAGTTGCAGGATACAAAATGAACATACTAAATCAGTTGCATTTCTATACCATATCAAAAAATGATCTGAAAATAAATTAAGACTAAAACCCATTTATAATTGCCTCAAAAGGCCAATCTATCAAGGAATACATTCAAACAAGGAAGTGAACCATCTGCACACTGAACACTCTAGGACGGTTAAAAAATTTGTTTATTTAAATTCAAGTTAGTTAACATACAGTGTAGTATTAGGTTCAGGAGTAGAATTTAGTGATTTATAATCTGTATACAACCCCCAGTACTCATCACTAGTACCTTCCTTATTGTCGATCCCCTACTTAGCCCACTCCCCGAAAACTTCAGTTGTTCTCAGTATTTAAGAGTCTCTTGTGGTTTGCTTCCCTCTCTATTTTTATCTTATTTTTCCTACCTTTCCCCACTGTTCATCAGTTGTTTCTTAAATTCCACATATGAATGAAATCATATGGTATTTGTCTTTCTCTGACTGACTTACTTTTGCTTAGCATAATATACTATAGTTCCATCCATGTCATTGCAAATGGTAAAATTTCATACTTTCACTGAGTAGTATTCCATTGTATACATATACCACTTCTTAATCCATTCATCAGTCAATGGACATTTGGGCTCTTTACATAGTTTATCTATTGTTGATAGTGCTGCTACAAACATTGGGGATAATATGCCCCTTCAACTCAGCACTCCTGTATCCATTGGATAAATATCTAGTAGTGCAATTTCTGGGTCATAGGGTTATCTTTCTGAGGAAACTCCATACTTTTTCCAAAGTGACTGCCTCAGTATTCCACCAACAGTGCAAAAGGGTTCCCCTTTCTCTGCATTCTTTCCAACACCTGTTGAGTCTTCTGTTATGAATTTTAGCCATTCTGACAGGCATGGAGTGGTATCCCATTATGGTTTTGATTTGTATTTCCTGATGATGAGTGATTTGAGCATTTTTTCATGTGTCCGTTAGCCATCTATATGTCCTCTTTGGAGAAGTGTCTATTCATGGCTTCTCCCCATTTCTTCACTGGGTTATTTGTTTTTTGAGTGCTGAGTTTGATAATTTCATTATAGATTTTGGATACTAACTCTTTATCTGATAAATCATTTGCAAATACCTTCTCCCATTTTTTTGGTGGCCTTTTAGTTTTGTTGGTTGTTTCCTTCAGGGTGCAAAAGCATTTTATCTTGACAAAGTCCCAATAGTTCATTATTGCTTTTGTGTCCCAGTTTTCCAGAGACATGTCTAGTAAGGAGTTGCTGTGGCAAAGTCAAAGAGGTTGTTGCTCTAGGATTTTGATGGCTTATTCTCTCATGAACACTATAAGACACTGATGAAAGAAATTGAACACACAAATAAGTGGGAAAATATTTCCTGATCATAAACTGGAAGAATTAATATTGTTAAAATGTCCACATTACCCAACGAATCTACAGATTCAATGGAATCCTTACCAAAATTCCAATGGCTTTCACAGAAATAGAACAAACAATCCTCACCATTGTATAGAAGCACAGAAGACCCCACATAGCCAAAGCAAGAAAGGTAGAGGCATTGCACTTCCTTATTCACACTATACTAAAGCTATAGTAATTAAAGCAGTATGGCACTGGAGATGCCTGAGTGGCTCAGTTGGTTAAGCATATGATTTTGGCTCAGGTCATGATCTCACAGTTTGTGAGTTTAAGTCGTGTGTCGGGCTCTGTGCTGACCACTCAAAGTTTGGAGTCTGCTGCAGACTCTGTGTCTTTCTTTCTGCTTCTTTTCTGCTTGCAGTCTGTCTCTCTTTCTAAAAAAAAGCAAATAAATAAACATTAAAAAATTTTAAAACAGTGTGGCCCTGGCTTAAAAATAGATGCATAGAACAAAGAAACAGAATAGAGAATCCAGAAAAAAACCCCTCATATGTAAAGTCATATACTATTTGACAAGGGAGCCAAGAACACTGAATGAGGAAATTATAGTGTTTTCAACTTATGGTGTTGTGGCAACAGACCAGCCACATGCAGAAAATAGAAATTGGACTTGTATATTACACTACTAACAAAATGTAACTCAAAATGAATTAAATAATTAAACATAAGACCTGATAATATAACATTCCTAGAAAAAATCATAGGGAAGACCCTTCTTTATAATGGACTTGGCATGACCTTGAGGTCATGATATCCAATCAGTATCATATATCGGTTACCGCATTTTAAAAATTTCAGCCTGACTTGTTTTTAGGTCTTTTCTATTTGCAGTAAGGGTATCCCTCCTGTCTTCTATGCTTTCCTCAGGCAAAGCTAGTATCTTTATGATAGTTCTTAAAATTCTGTTTGAGGCATATTACTTATATGTGTTTTAATAATATCCCTGGTAATGACATTTTATCATTTTTATTTTGGGTTGAATTCTTTCATCGTGGTGAATGTCTATGTCTCTCCCTTTTTCTGGGCTTTAGGAAATCTTGTTATGTTTTCTGCTTCTAGAGTAGTGCCTTTATTAAGAAGAGTTCACACACTGTCCAGGGCCTGACACTTCAGGAAGCTTTTCTTGTGTGTGCTGTGTGCACTGTGCTGTCGTGTATTGGCTGCTCTGTCCCTCTGGCCAGTTCTCTGCAGAGTTTCTCCTTGCCTCCAGTGAGGAGAGTTGGGACCTTGTCCACAGTGTTGTGAGTTTTCACTAGGTGAGTTCTACCTGCTTCGTAAAAGAGACTAATTCCTATTACCCCTAGAGATGAAGCTATGCCTCACTATATGGTCAGTAGACTTGGTGAGTGTGGGGGTTTATGCTGATCTTTGGGGGGAAGGCACACACTGTTGCTCTGGTTTTCAGGCACTCTTTCCCAAGTAAGGAAGCACCTAAGGAAAGCAGTTGGGGTGGGGGAAGGCTTGATGTTAGAGGCTCAGCTCCCAGAGGTTGGTGTTGTGCTACAGGCTGAGGTCTGTCCATGCTGACTGGTGGTTGGAAATATTGGCATCAGCCCACTCTCTAGTTTTTGGAGATGGAGTTCCACTCCACACACACACCCCAACGCTGTAATTCTATATTTTATCTCAGGAGCTCTAGCTGGGTTTGAAGACTCCAGATTCTATGAACTCAATATGACATGGATCCCCACTTATCCTCTGGAAGAGGGTCCTGCTTGCTGTGGCTGGAGCTGGTTTGTTCCAGAAGGCCAGTTGCATGAGCACCTGGGGGTTTGGAGGTCATATTGACAGACAACCAAAAGACAGCAACCAGTTAGCTGCTCTCAGCAGGGGTTCCTATGCTAATGAACAGGGAAGTGCAAAGGTGCCTGTCAGCTCTCCTATCTCATGAGAGGCAGTGCCACCTCTCCCAAATGCACTCCAAGAAGGGACCTGTCTCTTCCCATATGACCCAGGGTATCCTGAGACCACAGTGCCTCCTATGGGCCTCTGTCTTCCTTCTCCACAGGAGCACTGATATGCCCACTAGACTCTACCTAGCGATAGCATGGACTTCTAAATCTTCCGTCATTTAGCTCCACGTTTACAGGAGTTTGACTTGTCTTGCTTAAGTATGTGTCATCTTGACTGCGTCAGGGGTACCCAAATTAACCATTGTTTCTGTGGATGTCTGCGATGTGTTTCTAGAAGAGATTGGCATATCCATCCATGGCTTCTGTCTGCATGGGTATCACCCACTCCATTAAGGTTCTGAATAGAACCCAATGCAGAGGGAGGAAGCATTCCCTCATTTTTACTTCCCATGTGCATGTTTGAGCTGGAATATTGGTCTCCTCCTACCCTTGTTCTGAGGGTTACGTCATCAAGTCCCCATATTTGCAGACTAGACACTAGATCAGAATGTGATGAGAAATGTACCAGTCCTTTTTCTGGGTCTCCAGCTTGTGATAGTAGATCATGGGACTTGGTAACCTATTTTGTCATGTAAACCAATCTGCTTTGGGTTCTGTTCCTCAGGAACAGACGATTTATTTCTTGTTTAGAGTAATTGGTAAAGCTGCAATACATTTAAAGTCCTGAGTAGCAAACTGCCATGAAGGAAGTGTCAATTTTTTTGATTGGGACAAGAGCTGGGTGAGGATAATGAGGACCTGTGGGATCCTCTGGTCCTAGTTGCATAGTCAGTGAATCTGGGACTCCTGTAAAAGTTCAGCTGTTTTGCCTCCAAATGTCTGTAATTCATTTCTATTTAGGGATAGGAGTAAGCAAGTGTGATCAACTGTATCTTTTTTGCCTTTTAGTATAGATCTTCTATGACAACAAGCTTTCTAATTCAGAGAGTGAGTAGGTAAGCACAGAATCATGTGTCTTGATTAGCTCCCTGGGGGAAACAGCTATGTGGAAAGGAAGCCCCAGACCCTGATAGGAAGTCGGCCTGTAGCCTCCATCTGCACCTGCTCCAAGGAATACAAACCAGAATTGTGCAGAGGGTGCTCACCCTGGAGGTGCTGATCTTCTTCTACAGGGAGGTTTGTGTCTGGGCTCAAACTGACGTCGCCTCACTGTGTCTCTAGCACAGAAGTACATGGCCGTGTCCTCGACTCTCAGGTTGTTCATCTGCAGATACAGCGTGTTCTTGGCGTTGTCCCTGGAGATGGTGAATCGGCCCTTCACGGATTCCGCATAGCTTATGCTACTTCCACCATAACTAATATATGAAACCCACTCCAGCCCCTTCTAGGGAGCCTGGCGGACCCAGCTCATGTCATAGTTACTGAAGTCAAATCCGGAGGCTGCACAGGAGAGTCGCAGGGAGCCCCCAGGCTTCGCCAGGCCTCCCCCGGACTCCACCAGCTGCACCTCACACTGGACACCTGCAGACAGAAGACTTTCTGATCAGGAAACTGTCACATATCCATGCTTCTCTCACTCATATCCACTCACATACTCAGCATCTCGCGTTCACCTTGAGTTACCTTTTAGAAGAGCAACAAGGAAAACCCAGCCAAGCACAAACTCAATAGTGAGATGTCTGTGTTCTGTCTTGATCACAGAAGGGAACCCCTGAGATTCCTGGAGTTGGGGCTTTTCTCCCAGCTTCAGGGACAGTGCTGGGTTGGTTTATTCAGCACAGAAAGGGCTCTATTTGCATATCATTTGACTGTATGTCAACCCCCACACTTAGATTTGATTTTTCAAAAGTGAACGACAGAGTTAAGGAGTTACTAGGTCAGTTTGTTTTGATGGTGCTGTGACAATATGAAGAATTTTTTTTTTTACCTGTAAGATTTATTTATTTATTTCAAGTTATTTAACATATAGTGTTGTTTTGTCTTCAAGAGTAGAATCCAGTGATTCACCTCTTATGTATGACACCCAGTGCTCATACTAACAAGTGTCCACCTTATGCCCATCACCTATTTAACCCACTTCCCTATCCACCCTCCATCAACCCTCAGTTTGTTCTCTGTATTTAAGAGTCCTTTATTATTTGCCTCCCCATTTTTAAGTGTTTTTCCTCCTCCCACTCCCCCATGGTCTTCTGTCAAGTTTCTTCAGGTCCACACACGAGTGAAAATGTATGGTATCTGTTCTTCTCGGACTGATTTATTTGGGCTACCTCCATAATTTGGCTCTCATTGATAGCACACGGATAAATATTGGGGTGCATGTGCCCCTTCAAATCGGCATTTTGGTATCCTTTAGATAAATTCCCATTAGTTCAATTGCTGGGTTGTAGGGTAGTTTTATTTTTAATTTTTTAATGTTTAATTTTACTTTTAATGCTTTCCAGAGGGGCTGCCCCGGTTTTAATTCCCACCAACAGTGCAAGAGGGCTCCCCTTTCTCCACATTCTTGCCAACCCTTGTTTCTTGTGTTGTTAATTTTAACATTCTGACAGGTGTGAGGTGGTATCTCACTATGGTTTTGGTTTGTTTTCCCTGATGATGAGTGATATGGAGCATTTTTCCTTGTGTCTGTTAGCCATCTGAATGCTTTATTTTTCCTTTTAATTTTTTCTTTTAATTTTTTATAATAATTTATTGTCAAATTGGTTTCCATATAACGCCAGTACTGCTCCCCACAAGTGCCCCCCACCATGACCATCACCCCCTTTTCTTCCCTCCTCATCCCTCTTCAGTCCCTGGTTCATTTTCAGTATTCAATAGTCCCTCATGATTTGTGTCCCTCACTCTCCCCAGCTCTCTTTCCCCCTCCCTCTCCCTATTGTTCTCTGTTAGGTTGGTCCTGTTAGACCTATGAGTGCAAACATACGGTATCTGTCCTTCTCCGCCTGACTTACTTCACTTAGCATGACACCCTCGAGGTCCATCCACTTTGCTACAAATGGCCAGATTTAATTCTCCCTAATTGCCATATAGTACTCCATTGTATATATATACCACATCTTCTTGATCCATTCATCAGGTGATGGACATTTAGGCTCTTTCCATGATTTGGCTATAGTAGAAAGTGCCGCTATGAACATTGGGGTGCATGTGCTCCTATGTATCAGCCCTTCTGTATCCTTTGGCTAAATTCCTAGCAGTGCTATTGCTGGGTCATAGGGGAGTTCTATGGATAGTTTTTTGTGGAGCCTCCACACTGCTTTCCAGAGTGATTGCACCAGTTTACATTCCAACCAACAGTGTAGGAGGGTGCCCGTCTCTCCACACCCTCACCAGCACCTATAGTCTCTTGATTTGTTCAGTTTAGCAACTCTGATTGGTGTGAGGTGGTATCTCAGTGTGGTTTTGATTTGTATTTCCCTTATGATGAGTGAGGCTGAGCATCATTTCATGTGCCTGTTGGTCATGTGGATGTCTTCTTTGGAGAAGTGTCTGTTCAGGTCTTCTGCCTATTTCTTCACAGGATTATTCACTTTTCTGGTATGGAGTTTAGTGAGCCCCTTGTATATTTTGGATACTAGCCCTTTATCTGATATGCTATTTGCCACTATATTCTCCCATTCTGTCAGTTGCCTGTTAGTTTTTTTTTTTTATTGCTTCCTTCCCATTTCAGAAGCCTTTAATCTTGATGAGGTCCCAGTAGTTAATTTTTGTTCTTGATTCCCTTGCCTCTGGGGATGTGTGAAGGAGGAAATTGCTGCAATTGAGGTCTTGGTGTCTATTTCCTGCTTTCTCCACTAGGGTTTTTATTATTTCCTGACTCACATTCAGATCCTTTATCCATTTTGAGTTTATTTTTATGAATGGTATAAGAAAGTGGATGGACCTCGAGGGTGTCATGCTAAGTGAAATATGTCAGGCAGAAAAGGACAGATATCATATGTTTGCACTCATAAGTCTAACAAGTCAACCCTAACAGAGGACCATGGGGAGGGGAAGGGGTAAAGAGAGCTGGGGAGAGTGAGGAACACAAATCATGAGAGACTATAGAACACTGAAAAGGAACAGTGGACTGAAGGAAGAGGGGGAGGGAGGGAGGGAGGTGATGGTCATGGTGGGGGGCACTTGTGGGGAGAAGCACTGGGTGTTATATGGAAATCAATTTGACAATCGACTATGATATAAAAGGAAGTCATAAATCAGTAATTCGGAAAAAAATTAATAGCCTTTAAGAACACTATATGATTCAGATTATATTCTAGACAACTGTACAAATGATATAAATATTGGGGAAATGGGGATTATTATATCTTAAAATATAATCACAAGCTAATTTTTACTTTAGGTTGTTTTGATAAATACTATTCCATTATAAATTCATATGTTAAATATAAATATATGACCTATTTTGGGGTATAAAATGTAGTATCAGTTATGCAAAAGATTACAGTAAAATTTTTAGAAGAACAAAATGTAAAAATATATTCATTGAGATATGTATGTCATCATTTTTTAAAATTATTTTTTAATAAACTTTTTTTTTGAGAGACAGAGAAAGACAGTGCAAGCAGGGAAGGCTCAGAGACAGAGAAAGACACAGAATCTGAAGTCGGTTCCAGGCGATGAGCTACCTGTCAGCACAGAGCCTGATGCAGGGCTCGAACCCACAAACCGTGAGATCATGACCTGAGCCGAAGCCAGCTCTTAACCAACTAGGTCACCCCGGAGGCTTTATGCATGTCCTCACTGATTTTCAAAGAAGGAATCATACCAAGGATGCTAATGAAGAAGTGCATTAAAATTAGACACGCATCCACCATATCAATGACTACATTAAAAAGTAGTCCATTGTACAAATAGCTTACAGTAACATAACTGAGGACAGCCTGCTCACTATTCACAGCAACGGTGAGAGGCTATAATTGAGAAAATGGAATAAAATGATAAGTACACAAAGTCAACTGTTTTGGCGAGAATCCAGCAGTGATGCAGGTAAATGCGAGAGACCCTGAGGGTCTGTTCACCTGGGACTCCGTCTTCAGTTCACCTGGGAGACTACACATAACCTGCATAGAGTCACAAGGAGGCAAGTGTGTCAGGTTAGTAACCGATCTTACATGTTCTGGAATGTATGAGATACATGCGCAGGATGACAGGCAACAGACAGAAGAACCCACACGGATTTGCTGTTACTGAGAACAGCCCTCCCAAAGGATTTCATGCTTAGTAGAGGAGTGGTCCTGACCTCTTGTATCCATGGGGCACAATTTCACCCCAAAGACAGAGGTATGACTTCAGGTGCACATCCCTGGGATGTCACATAATGTAAGGTCACTGAGTGGAAGGACATTTCCTGTGTCTTTTCTGAGGTTGAGATTAGTGCTAAATCCGTGCAAGACACTGCATTCCCTGTCCATCAGAGGATCTTGTCCCTCCTGTCACCACATCCCCTTCCCTGACAGAGAGGAAGTACGAGGACATGGGGAGAAACGCAGAGGTTTTATACAAGTTTGATTTGTAAACACACCCTTGTCCCATATAGAACAACATCCTGTTTTTCCCATCCATGTTAATATGCATTTGGTGCATTCATGAGGGTGAAGTACCATACATTCCATGACAACATCTCGGGTAGTGCATATGAGGCTGTGCTCCAGGAGAGCAGGGAAGGTATTGCAGGAGATATGACTAATGATTTTTTTCTCTCAGAGTAGGTGGTGGATCACTGTGCATGTGCGGGGAGGGCTGGAAAATACCGCCTAAGGAATCAAGGTGCAGATGCACAAGGACAGTATTATCATCTATGATACAAGGGCCATTGATCCATGAGTGCATTCCAGACCCTAGAAAAAAACATTTTCCTGGTTCCAGCATGGGCATAAGTGGAATCACACAGCCCTTATGAGACCAAGGCAGACAAATTCATTCTGCCACAAGGAAAAACCACATGAGGTCTGCAGTAAGATCCTCCGTGTTGGATTTTGAGGGAAGGACATGCCATGACCAGCAATTCAAGGTGTGTAATTCTAGATGGTGATGTCTCCCCTTAGAGCCTCAGGACACACAGCTCTTTTGAGATTTTGAAGCATATCTAGTTTAAGCGATTTCACGCTTCTGAAATGATGAATGTGATGAAAGTTTTATACTCTCGTGTGTGTGTGTGTGTGTGTGTGTGTGTGTGTGTGTGTATGTGTGGGTGGGTGTGGGTGAGAGAGAGAGAGAGAGAGAGAGAGAGAGAGATCTTCAGACTCCACATTCACACCACATCCTGGAGGAATCAAGTCTATTCAGTGCTGTCAACTAAAGTTGAAGCAGTGAAGCAGTGAACATGGTCAAACAATGACCCCACCAGGTGACTGTTTTTTCTTCATTAGGATTTTTGATACCTCTGCAACCTCATGTTCAACATGCACTTTATGCTCCTTCTAGTACCTTGAACATTGAGCTGAAGGGTCCTGTGGTCCACAGTGAGGGCATCTGGGAATCCTGTAAAGTTTTAGTTGATGTGCATCAGGATGCCTGTATTTTGTATTTAGGGAGAGGACTTAAGCTAAGGCAAGCAATTCTGACTTCTGATCGTTTTACATAGTTTTCCTAAGACAAATATCTAATTCAGAGACTGAATAGGAAAGCCAAGATCATGTGTCCAGAGAGGCTCCATGAGGGACACGGCTGTGTGGAGAAGAAGCTGCAGATTCTAACAGGAAATCTGACGGTAGTCTCCATCTGCACAGGTGCTTGGGAACACAAACAAGAATTGATCACAGTGTGCACCTCCTGGTGGTGCTAATCCTCCTCGATAGGGAAGTTCTGGCCTCAAACTGACATCCCCTCTCTGTGTCTCCAGCACAATAATACAGGGCTGTGTCCTCAGCTTTCAGGCTCTTTATCTGTAGATCCACTCTGTTCTTGGCATTGTCTGTGAAGATCCTGAATAGGCCCTTCACAGAGTCTGCATAGCTTGTGCTACTTCAGTACTAATCCATGAGACCCCCTTCAGCCCCTCACCTGGAGCCTGGAGGACTCAGATCATCCATCCAGTAGCTACTGAAGGTGATTCCACAGTCTGCACAGGGGAGTCTCTTGACTTTGGCTCAGATCGTGATTTCATTGTTTGTGGGATCGAGCCCCGCCATTGGGCTCTGTGCTGACAGCTCAGAGCCTGGTTGGGCTTCTCTCTCCTTCCCTCCCTCTCTTCCCCACCACTGCTCATGCAAGTGCCCAGTCTATCTCTCTCTTTCAAAAAAGTCATTTCCCTACTGCAAGCAAAATAAAGAGAACTCCTCCCGCCCTTTCCTCAGAGAATCTGAGACTATGAATTCTTTCTATGCTTTTCTTTGAAATGCACCTAAGACTTTTTAAGCTGAACTGACCTGTTGACAACATGATCACCGAGACACATTCCCTCAAGGACCTGGGAACCTTGACTTTGCAATGTCATCATCTGGGAAAGTGGCACCCCATCACCCAGTGTCTGTGGGACAGAGGGAGCCCAACTTCATGGGCATCTGACTCGACGCTACAAGCCATTGGGGCCCAGTAGGCAAAAAATTACCCTCAAACAATATTTGTTCTCCTGGGCCACACATGTGGCTTCTATTCATCCTGTCTGTGATTTTCTCATTGCTTTGTAAAGAGACATATACTTTTAGGCTTTGAATCAACTTGGTTGGGTCCGTGGCTCCAGCCCTCCCCCTTACTTTGCTTTCTAGCTCTTTGTTTGGTGTTGGGTGGTAACACAAACCTCTGCCAAAAATTTGCTTATTAAAGGATAAGCATCCTGCCGGTACATAACTGATGAAGGGTCTTAAGAAATGTAAATATCCTCATAGAATTCTTCAGGCTCATCTTCTGCTTAGAGCCAGACCATTATTAGGGAATACCTCCCTTGTAATGACTTGATTGTTCCTTTTATTTACTACTTTCCTGATAAAAATGACCTTTTTGGAGCATGTCTTTACTTCAAAAATCTTGAACTATGTAACCATTAAGGAAATGATGTAATCACACATGGTATATAAGACCCTGGCTATCTAAGTAAAACGTGGCTTTTCCACCATCTACCTTGTCTGTCTCTTCTGTCTTTTCTGTCTTGTTCGTCTTGTCCATCTTCTTTTCTAGAGATATTGTGCTGACACCAACCCCCTACTCGGGACCTTTTGACTGGGATGTGTGGGCTGGTCCCCCACACAAGCCTGCTTCCTATCATAAAAATATGAGAAATTAACTTTTCTTTGGAAAAAGAAAATTAACAAACTCAGATGCCCACCCCACTTTCCAGGTGAATTTGTAGTTTACGGTGCTGTCACGTTCTTGCACCTCCGTCAAAAACCTATTGGCCATGTGTGTGTGAATGGTCTTCCACAAAGAGACCCGTTCTGTCTCATTATCTATTCCTTTGCCAGGATCACACTGTCTTTATTACTGTAATTATATTAAGACTTAAGACTGTGTAGGTGATCCCTCCAACTTGGTTTTCAGCACTGCTTTGGATGTTTCATGTCCTTTGTCAATATACATTTTAAACTCAGTCTGCCCAGATCTACAAAAATGTTTGCTAAGAGTCTGATTGACATTCTATTAATTCTGCAAATCAGTTTGTGGGGAACTGAAATCTTTCCTATGATACACCTTGAAATCTGTCTTCTTTTATTTATGTCTTCTTTGGTTTATTTTATCTAGAGCATAGGTCCATTTACAAATTTTGTCAGGTTTATATCTAAAAAATCAACTCTTGGTTTCATTGATCTGTTCAATTGTTTTTGTGGCTTCTATCTTGTTTAATTCTGCAATGATATTTGTTATTTCTTTTCTTTTGCTGGGCATGGGGTGTTCTTCCTGCTCTCTTTCTACTTTCCTAGGCTCCTTAGAAAGAGAGAACATTCCAATAGACAAAATCATGAAGGAAAATCGATCTATTACAACAATCTCTCAGAAAAACAAGCAATCATCAGAGATTGCTATGAAAAATTATATGCCAACAATCTGGACAATCTGAAAGAAATGGACAAATTCCTAAATGCACATGCACTACCAAAATACAAACGGGAAGAGATAGAAAATCTGAACAGACCCATAACCAGTGAAGAAATCGAATCTGTAAGAGTTCCTTTAGGAAGGCGACCAAGTGGCCATTTTATTGCGGGTCAGAGAATAGTTCCAGGCACCACCAGGGACCGACGACCCCCGCTGTCCGATCTGGAATATCTCAAACTGTAATGCCTCACCACGGAATTCCAGCATCCCCCAACCCACTGAAGTAAACAGCCAGTCTTATTCTGCCACCATCCAAAGATGCCCTTACTTGGCTATCTGCCCACCTGAGGTCAAATCCGGGACTCTTGCATCCATAAAACACCTTGCCTTCCTGTACCTGGCTCGACTTCCCTGACTTCCCACCCCAGAGTCACCGAACCTCGTCCAGGAATTGCAGACTTCAATAAAGGTTCTCTTGGCTCCATAACTTGGTCTTTCTTTCCTCTCGCCTCTGCCTCCATCTACTAAATCTTACACCTGGTGCTGAAACCTGGGAGAGGAGTTTTGGGTCCCCAGGTTTATGAGGGGGGGCCCTCCTCTCTTGAGCGGACTCTCTGTAGGTGCAGGTATGTGTGATTGTCTCTGTAATTCCACCGGACTAGATCCTAGGGAATTTGAGTGAGCCCCAAACCTGCAGTACTGTGGTGACCTCAAATGACTATGGGCAGAATCAGGACCTAGTCCTGATCCGTGTCAGGGGTTTATATCGACCTGTCAAAGCCAAGAGGCACCTAATCCTCCCTGAGTAGAGTGGCCACGTGGGCGCAGCAAATGTCCTCCTAAGTTTCCCACCTCCCTGTCCTGTTACTTGCGTTCTGCCTATACAAAGTTCCCTAACAAAGGAGATAAGAGCCCCCTTGCTGAGTGCTCTCCTTTGATCCAATCTGAGACTTTGCCTTGGTGCTGAAAGAAAAAATGGAAAACTGCCCCTGTCGAGCTTAGGCCCTTCTGCAAAGCTCAGCAGCTAATTGGGTAAGTTCCCTACATATCTAAGCCTTTCTGGGGATCCTGTCCATAATCGCAGGTGCGTCAGAATCCCCTCCAATTCTCCAGCTTTTCAGTCGTGGCAGATGCCCTAGAGCCCAGACGTCTCCATCCATCTGTCCTGCCTGTGACCAGAGAGGCGTCTCTGATCACGCCCCAGGACTCTTCTGGAACAAGGGAACAATCTAGGGGATGCTCTTTATTGTCCTGTGATTCTCCGAGACTTTAGAATGGGGAAAAACAAATCTAAACCAGAACATACGCTCATGCCCTTACAATGCCTCCTGATAAACTTCTGGCTCCTTGGTTATGCTAATGACCTCCACCTCAACCGCCTAGTCCATCTATGCACTACTGTGTGGCCCCTCTACAAATTGGACAATCAATCTCAATGGCTCCTGAGGGGTCCCTTGATTTCCAAATTCTCACCGACCTAGATAATTTCTGCCGAGGCAGGGCAAATGAGCAGAGATTCCTTATATTATGGCTTTTTTGGATCTGCACTGCCATCCCAAACTCTTTCCCGTCCTACTGTCCATATGCTCATGGCCCACACTCCCCAAACCCCCTTCTGCCTGAATCTTCCCACTTTCCTCCCCATACCCGATCTAGACTCCTTGGATGATCTTACGGCCCCTCACCGGCTGCTTCTCTGGTACCCCGGTACCCCATACCCTCCTTCCCACTGCCTCTCCTTCGGTACCCACCCCCTTTTGCAGCAACCCCTATCGAGGCTCATCAACAGCCAGGAAATGCTCCCACCCTCACCCCGCCAGCTGTCCTACTGTAACTCAGGGAATTAGCAGGCACAAAGGGGGTTGTTAGAATTCACATACGCTTTTTAATACCAGACCTGTCGGCCATGAAAATGCGCTTCAGGTCATTGTCCTCGTACCCCTCACAAGTCATCAAGAAATTCCAATATTTGGCCCAAGCATATAATCTCACCTAGCATGATATCCATGCAATCCTCACCTCTATCTTAACTTCAGAGGAAAGGGAACAAATCCAGGCAGCTGCTCTCGACCACCCAGACAAGATTCATATTACCAGTCCCAGGACGCCTGTTGGGGCAGAGGCCGTACCAGCAGGCAGCCCCAATTGGAATTACCAACAACAGGGATTATCCAAGAGCCCAATGAGAACCCACAACACGGTGTAAGGCCGTCCTCTCAATTTCGGTTTTGTCTCCGCTGGTCAAGGGGCCTTATTCCCGAGTTCTTTGCCCTGCTCTTATTTATTGTGTTGTTTTATTTCGCTTGGACTGACACTATGGGACAGACTCAGATTACCCCTTGACTTGAATCTCAGACCATTTCAAGGACGTTAGGGAAAGAGCTGAAACCACAATCACCAAGAGGCTTGAGTAATAGGAGAACTAACCCCAGTCTCTGATCCATTTAAGTCCAGCAGTCAAGCACACACGTTTTCAAGTAGGGGGAAGCAGGGTCCCATAGGCCACACAGCACTGTACCCCAGTCTTCCACGACCTATGTTCTTTTTGTCTTGATCCTCAAATGGGGGGAGGGCCAACCGTTATCCAGGGTTGTTCCTTCCTAGACAAAGCTAGGGACTTTGCGATTACATATGCTTCCCCACCCCCCCCTCCCACCCCGGAGGCTTTGCCATCACAGTGGAATCTCCTCTGCAGGCTTTTTGGCTGGATGGGCCCCAACACTTTAGTGTTGGTATGATTTCCAATTCAGACTCATAAATAGCGAAGAAGACATTTGCTGGTTTGTGTCCTAAGTTTGGTTCAGATCTGTAAGAAACTGCCAAGCTGTCTTCCACAGTGTTTATACCATTTTGGGTTTCCATCAGCAGTGAATGCGCTTGTTTTCCATCTGCATATATTCCTGGGCGAGGTGTCTGTTCAGATCTTTTCTCCAGTTTTAAACTGCGTTGGTTTCTTATTGTTGAATTGAAGGGCTCTCTGCATATTTTTTCAACTTTTTATTTACATTCTAGTTGGCTAACATATAGTGTAGTATTGGATTCAGGAGTAGAACTTAGAGATTTATCACTTACATATAACACCTAGTGCCCATTGTAACAAGTGCCCTCCTTAATACCTATCACTCTAGCCCCTCCTCCACCCACCTCCCTTCTAATAATCAGCAGTGTGTTCACTACAGCTCAGAGTCTATCAGTTTTCCTCTGTCTTTTTCCCCTCTGTCATTGTTTATTTTGTTTCTTAAATTTCACATATGAGTGAAATTATATGGTATCTGTCTTTCTCTGATTGATATACTAGCTCCATCCACATCACTGCAAAAGTAAGATTTTATTCACTTTATTGCTGAGTAATATTATATATAAATAATCAGCTGATATCATCAGTTAATGGACACTTGGACTCTTTCCATTATTTGGCTCTTATCGATAGCGCTGCTATAAACATTGGGGTACATGCGCTCCTTCAAATCTGTATTTTTGTTTCCTGTAGGTAAATACTTATTAGTACAATTCCTGGGTCAGACAGTATTTCTATTTTCAATTTTCTGAGTAACTTCCATACTGTTTTTCAGACTGGCTGCACAAGTTTGCATTCCCACCAACTGAGGAAGAGGGTTCCTCTTTCTTTCCATTCTTGCTGACAGCTGTTGTTTCCTGGTTTGTTAATTTTAGCCATTCTGACAGGTGCAAGGTGGCATCTCGTTGTGGTTTTGATTTATATTTCCCTGGCGATGAGTGATGTTAAGCATTTTTTCATGTGTCTGTTAGACATCGGGATGCCTTGTCTGGAAAAGTGTGCATTCGTGTCTTCTGCCCATTTCTTCACTGGGTTTTTGTTTTTAGAGTTTTGAGCTTGATACATTCTTTATCCATTTTGGATACTAACCCTTTATCAAATATATCGTTTGCAAATATCTTCTCCCATTCTGTTGGTTGCCTTTTAGTTTTGCTGATTGTTTCCTTTGCTGTGCAGAAATTTTTATCTTGATGAGGTCCCAATAGTTCATTTTTGCTTTTGTGTCCCTTTCCTCAGGAGACATATCTAGTAAGAAGCTACTAAGGCTGATGTCAAAGAGGTTGCTGCCTGTGGTATCCTCTAGGATTTTGATGGTTTCCTGTCTCACATTTAAGTCTTTCATATATTTAAAACATTATTTTTACATTTATTTATTTTTGAGAGACAGAGTGAGACAGAGTGTGAGCTGTGGAGGGGCAAAGGGAGGAGACACAGAATCGTGAGCAGGTTCCAGGCTCTGAGCTGTCAGCTAAGAGCCCAACACGGGCACAAACCCACAAACCATGAGATCGTGATCTGAGCCAAAGTCTGATGCTCAAACCACTAAGCCACCCAGACACCCTAAGTCTTTCATACATTTTTAATTATTTTGTGTATATTGTAAGAAAGTGGTCCAGTTTCATTCTTCTGCATACTGCTGTCCAGTTTTCCCAACATCATTTGTTGAAGAGATTTTTTTCCCATTGGATATTTCCTGCTGTGTTGAAGATTAGTGGTCTGTAGAGTTGTGGGTCCATTTCTGCATTTTCTATTCTGTTTCATTCATCTATGTATTTGTTTTGTGCCAGCACCATAGTGTCTTGAGAATGACAACTTTGCAATACTGCTTGAAGTCAGGAACTGTGATCCCCCCAGCTTGTCTTTTCTTTCTCAGGATTGCTTTGGATATGGGGGTGTTTCATTGTTCCACACAGCTTTCAGGATTGTTCGTTCTAGCTCTGTGAAAAATACCCAAACATCTGCTTAAAGAGCAGGAAAAAAGTCCACTATTATGACTTTACAACAATTTGCTAACCAATCTATTAATATTGTAGCAGAATCTCAATACATAGTTTATGAGATAGAGAATATAGAACAGGCCTCTTGTAGGGAATTAAGGGATTCCTCCTTACTGTCATTATTTATAACTTCACAAGGCTTACCAGACAAATGAACACATCCTCTTTGTGTCACTCTTATAAGATTACATTCAGGCTTACCTGGACCTTTAAGAGAAGGGAAAGTTTTTGCAGACCAATATTTTGGCTGCAATATGGTGGGTTTTTTTTTAATTTTATAACGGTTTTCTTATTTTTGAGAGAGAGAGCGAGAGAGAGCGAGAGAGAGCATGAGCAGGGAAGAGGCAGAGAGAGAGGGAGACACAGAATCCCAAGCAGGCTCCAGGCTCTGAGCTGTCACCACAGAGCCTGATGCGGGGCTTGAACCCATGAACCGTGAGGTGGTGACCTGTGTCGAAGTCAGCCGCCCAAATGACTGAGCAGCCCAGGAGCTCCTGCAATATTGTTTTTAAAACTTCTTGATTATCTCATGACGTTTTTGATCAAAACTGTAAGTCCCTTATTAAACAATTCCGGCTCCCAGTTACTCGAGCTAACCATATTGCTGCTGCTCGTCCTGATTGTAAACAGCAATCAGGAGGACATAAGCAACTGGGGATAGGACTCAGAGATCTGAATGCAAATCAGCTTTGGTTCGTTTTCAGTATTCAATAGTCTCACTTGATCTGTGTCCCTCACTCTTCCCCGCTCTCTTTGCCCCTTCCTCTCCCCATGGTCCCTGCCAGGTCTGTCCTGTTAGACCTATGAATGCAAACATATGGTATCTGTCCTTCTCTGCCTGACTTATTTCACTTAGCATGACACCCTCGAGGTCCATCCACCTTGCTACAAATGGCTAGATTTCATTCTTCCTCATTGCCATGTAATAGTCCATTGTATATACATAAACCACATCTTCTTGATCCACTCATCATGTGATGGACATTTGGGCTCTTTCCATGTTTTGGCTATTGTTGACTGCGCTGCTATGAACACTAGGGTACATGTGCTCCTATGCATCAGTCCTTCTGTATCCCTTGGGTAAATCCCTAGCAGTGCTCTTGCAGGGGCATAAGGGAGGTCTATGGATAGTTTTTTGTGGAACCTCCACACTGTTTTCCAGAGCGGCTGCACCAGTTTACATTGCCACCAACAGTGTAGGAGGGTGCCCGTCTCTCCACACTCTCGCCAGCATCTATAGTCTCTTGATTTTTATCTTGATGAGGTCCCAATGTTTCATTATTGCTTTTGTTTCCCTTGCTTCTGGAGACATGTCTATTAAGGAGTTGCTGTGACCAAGATCAAAGTGGTTGCTGTCAGTGTTCTCCTCTAGGGTTTTGACAGTGTCCTGTCTCATATTTAAGCCTTTCATCCATTTTGAATTTATTTTTGTGTATGCTGTAGGACAGTGATCCAGTTTCATGTAGCTGTCCAGTTTTCCCAACAACATTTGTTGAAGGCACTACGTTTTTTTTTTTCCATTTGACATCTTTCCTGCTTTGTTGAAGATTAGTTTACCATGTAGTTATGCGTTCATTTCTGGGTTTTCTAATCTGTTCCAATTAATCTATGTGTCTATTTTTGTGCCAGTACCATACTGTCTTGATGACTACTTTTAACATTGTAATAGAGCATGAAATCCAGACTTGTGATGCCTCTAGTTTTTTCTTTTTCAAGATTGCTTTGGGTATTCGAGGTCTTTTGTGGTTCCATGATAGTTTTAGAATTATTTATTCTTTTTTAAAAATAGTTTATTGTCCAATTGGTTTCCATATAACACCCAGTGCCTCTCCCCACAAGTGCCCTCCTCCATCACCACCACCTCTTTTACCCCTCTACATCCCCCTTCAACCCTCGGTTCGTTTTCAGTATTCAATAGTCTCTCAGGCTTTGCATCCCTCTCTCTCCCCAACTCTCTTTCCCTCATCCCTCCTCATGGTCCTTCATTAGGTTACTCCTGTTCTCCTGTTAGACTTGTGAGTGCAAACATATGGTATCTGTCCTTCAATGCCTGACATATTTTGCTTAGCATGACACCTTTGAGATCCATCTACTTTGCTACAAATGGCCAGATTTCATTCATTCTCATTGCCATGTAGTACTCTATAGTATATATATATATATATATATGTATATATATATGTGTGTATATATATATGTATATATATGTATACACACATATATACATATATATATATATATATATATATATATATATATATATATATACACCACATCTTCTTGATACATTCATCAGGTGATGTACATTAAGCTTTTTCCATGATTTGGCTATTGTTGACAGTGCTGCTATGAACATTGGGGTCATGTGCCCCTATGCATCAGCACTTCTGTATCCCTTGGGTAAAAATCCCTTGCAGTGCTATTGCTGGGTCATAAGGGAGTTCTCCTAATAGTTTTTTGAGGAACCTCTATTTTCCAGAGCATCTGCACCAGTTTACATTCACACCAACAGTGTACGAGGGTGCCCGTTTCTCCACATTCTTGCGTGCATCTATCGTTTCCTAATTTGTTCATTTTAGCTCCAGTGTGGCTCTCTAAGGCATTGTTTCCTTATTGATTTTAAGCTTACATGATCTGTGCATTGTTGTCAGTGGAGTGTTAAAGATGTCTATTATTATTATTGTATTATTATCAATGAGTTTCTTTATGTTTCTTATTCATTGATTCATATATATCAGTGCTTACCATTTTGGTGTATAAATATTTAAAGTTTTATTTCTTCTCGTTGGATCGACCATGTTATGATGATTTACTGCCTTCATCATCTTTTTTTTTTAATATAACAATTTATTTTTTTAACATATGCAATTATTTTCCATCATTTACAATACAGTAGTTACAATGACACTCTAAACAGAAAAGCAAAGTAATAAATCAAACCCCCAACTTCTATTTCATGTAATTAGACTTATACAGAAATTAGAAGGTTAAGTAACAACTAGTTAATCACCTAATGTCACAGCTATCTGACGTGGCAATCGTTATATAGCAGCTTATCTATGATACATTCAAAATAAATGATACAGTTTATTATTTGCCCATAAGCTAAAACACAGCCTGCTTAATACCTTTCCTTAAATTCCACCTCTATACTACAATATACTTGGGGTCCATGCAAAAGTAGCTACCTTTTATATAGGAAATGGATGATTAATTCTTTGGTGTTGTAAAAGCAACTTCATTTAAACATAACCACCCCCACCACCAAAAAAAGAAGAGGAAAAAAATAAAGTAAAGAAAATAATAAGGGAAAAACCCAAGACACACTTCCTAGGGGGAAAAAAAACAAACCAGCATGTAATTTCTGTCCCTGACGGAATGCTTTAAATAAGCAAACACCACCAACAAGAAAAACAGGTACTACAATGTAAAAATATTAAAAAAAAACCCTTTCACACGCATAAGTGAAAGATTGCACACAAAGAACTCACATCTTTTCAAGCTTCAATAGTAAATATTCTGCTACTATGTATTAAATACTGCATGGCTTGCCCAAGCTAAGATGAAACCACATCATGAATCAATAAGTATTTTCCATTTTCTTTCATTATCTACTCAAAGTCATGCCTACTGCACCTCTAAGCATTTCATTAAGTCCAGTTATACAGCAAACACTCCCAAAATAAACTTAGATTGTATTGCAGTTTCACTTAACAGTATATAAAATGCTGTGTTGTGACAGGTATCAACTATCCATTAGATACTGAAACAATTTTTCTTAAGCACTACTAACTGCTTGCTTTTCTTGAAGCTAGATCATTCCGAAAAATTTCTCTTAGACCGATGAGTGCAAACATATGGTATCTGTCCTTCTCTGCCTGACTTATTTCGCTTAGCATGACACCCTCAAGGTCCATCCACTTTCCTACAAATGGCCATATTTCATTCTTTCTCAATGTCATGTAGTACTCCATTGTGTATATATACCATATCTTCTTATCCACTCATCAGGTGATGGACATTTAGGCTTTTCCCATGTTTTGGCTATTGTTGACATTACTGCTATGAACATTGGGGTATATGTGCTCCTATGCATCAGCATTTCTGTATCTCTTGGGTAAATCCCTAGCAGGGCTATTGCTGGATCATCAGGGAGTTCTATGGATAGTTTTTTGAGGAACCTCCACACTGTTTACCAGAGCGGCTGCACCAGTTTACATTCCCATCAACAGTGTAGGAGGGTGCCCATCTCTCCACACCCTCGCCAGCATCCATGGTCTCTTCATTAGTTCATTTTAGCCACTCTGACTGGTGTGAGGTGGTGGTATCTCAGTGTGGTTTTGATTTGTGTTTCCCTGATGATGAGTGATGTTGAGCATCATTTCATGTGCCTGTAGGACATCTGGATGTCCTCTTTGGAGAAGTGTCTGTTCATGTCTTCTGCCCATTTCTTCACTGGGTTATTTGTTTTGTGGGTGTGAAGTTTGGTGAGTTCCTTGTAGATTTTAGATACTAGCCCTTTATCTGATATGTCATTTGAAACTATCTTTTCCCATTCCGTCAGTTGCCTATTAGTTTTCTTGATTGTTTCCTTTGCAGTGCAGAAGCTTTTTATCTTGATGAAGTCCCAAAAGTTCCGTTTTGCTCTCATTTCCCTTGCCTTTGGGGATGTGTCGAGTAGGAAATTGCTGCGGTTGAGGTCTACGAGGCTTTTTCCTACTTTCTCCTCGAGGGTTTTGATGGTTTCCTGTCTCACATTCAGGTCCTTCAGCCATTTTGAGTTTATTTTTGTGTATGGTGTAAGAAAGTGGTCTAGTTTCATTCTTCTACATGTTGCTGTCCAGTTCTCCCAGCACCACCTGCTAAAGAGGCAGTCTTTTTTCCATTGCATACTCTTTCCTTCTTCATCAAAAATTAATTGGCCGTACATTTGTGGGCCCAGCTCTGGGTTCTCTATTCTATTCCATTGGTCTATGTGTCTGTTTTTGTGCCAATACCATGCTGTCTTGATGATGACAGCTTTGTAGTAGAGGCTAAAGTCTGGGATTGTGATGCCTCCCGTTTTGGTTTTCTTCTTCAAAATAACTTTGGCTATTCAGGCTCTTTTGTCGTTCCATAAGAATTTGAGGATTGTTTGTTCTAGTTTTGAGAAGAATGTTGATGCAATTTCGACGGGAATTGCAATGAATGTGTAGATTGCTTTGGGTAGTAATGACATTTTAACAATACTTATTCTTCTGATCCATGAACAGGGAATGTTTTTCCATTTCTTGGTGTCTTCTTCAATCTCTTTCATACTTTTTCTATAGTTTTCATTATATAGGTCTTTTACATCCTTGGTTAGGTTTACTCCTAGGTATTTGATGGTTTTTCGTGCAATCGTGAATGGGATCAGTTTCTTGATTTCTCTTTCGGCTGCTTCATTTTTGGTGTATAGGAAAGCAACTGATTTCTGTACATTGATTTTGTAATCTGCAACTTTACTGAATTCATTAATCAGTTCTAGAAGGCTTCTGATGGAGTCAATTGGGCTTTCCATGTAGAGTATCATGAAATCTGAGAAAAGTGAAAGTTTGACTTCTTTGCCAATTCTGATGCCTTTTATTTCCTTTTGTTTTCTGATTGCTGATGCTAGGACTTCCAGCACTATGATAAACAGCAGTGGTGAGGGTGGACACCCCTGTCGTGTTCCTGATCTCAGGGGGAAAGCTCTCAGTTTTTCCCCATTGAGGATTACATTGGCTGTGGGCTTTTCATAAACTGCTTTTATAATGTTTAGGTAAATTCCGTCTATTCTGACTTTCTCAAGGGTTTTTATTAAGAAAGGGTGCTGTATTTTGTCAAATGCTTTTTCTGCATCTATCAACAGGATCATATTGTTTTTATCGTTTCTTTTGTTAATGTGATGGATCACGTTGATAGATTTGCAGATATTGAACCAGCCCTGTAACCCAGGAATGAATCCCACTTGATCATGATGAATAACTCTTTTTATATGCTGTTGAATTTGATTTGCTAGTATCTTGTTGAGTATTTTTGCATCTGTATTCATTAAGGATATCTGTCTGTAGTTCTCTTTTTTGGCTGGGTCTCTGTCTGGTTTGGGTATCAAGGTGATGCTGGCTTCGTAGATTGAGTTTGGAAGGTTTCCTTTTATTTCTATTTTTTGGAATAGTTTGAGAAGAATGGGTATGAGCTCTGCTTTAAATGTATGCTAGAATTCTCCTGGGAAGCCATCTGGCCCTAGGCTCTTATTTTTGAGAGATTTTTGATAACAGATCGATTTCTTCACTGGTTATTGGTCTATTCATGCTTTCTATCTCTTCCCGTTTGAATTTTGGCAGTGCATGTGCATTTAGGAATTTGTCCATTTCTTCTAGATTGTCCAGTTTTTTGGCATATAATTTTTCATAGTAATCTCTGATGATTGCTTGTATTTCTAAGGGATTGATTGTAATAGATCCTTCTTCATTCATTGTTTGTCTATCTGGGTGCTCTCTCTTTTCTTTCTGAGGAGCCTGGCTAGAGGTTTATCGATTTTGTTTATTTTTTCAAAGAACCAACTCTTGGTTTCATTGACATGCTCGACTGTCCTTTTGGATACTATATTGTTTATTTCTGCCCTGACCTTTATTATTTATTTTTTTCTGCTGGGTTTGGGGTGCTCTTGCTGCTTCCCTTCTAGTTCCAGTAGGTGCTCTTAAATTTTGAAATTGCTCTTTTTCTAGTTTGTTGAGATTGGCCTGGATTGCAATATACTTTCCTCTTAGGACTGCCTTTCCTACATCCCAGAGATTTTGGATTGTTGTATTTTTGTTTCCATATATTGGTTTCCATATATTTTTTTTAATTTCTTCTCTAATTGCCTGATTAACGCAATCATTCTTTAGTAGGGTGGTTTTTAACCTCCACATTTTTTGGAGGTTTTCCAGAATTTTTCCTGTGGTTAATTTCAAGTTTCATAGCATTGTGATCTGATAGTGTGCATGGTATGATCTCTATTTGTTTATACTTATGGAGGGCTGCTTTATGACCCAGTATGTGATCAATCTTGGAGAATGTACCATGTGCACTCAAAAAGAAGGTGAATTTCCTATCTTCAGGATGCAGAGTTCTAAATATATCTATCAGTTCCATCTGTTCCAATGTGTCTTTCAGGTCCATTGTTTCCTTAGTGATTTTCTGTCTGTTTGATCTATCCATTGCTGTCAGTGGAGTATTAAAGTCCCCTGTAATTAGCACATTTTTGTCAATAAGATTGTTTCTTTCTGTCATTAATTGATTTATGTATTTGGGCACTCCCAAATTTGGCACATAGATATTTATAATTGTAGCTCTTCCTGATGGAGAGATCCTGTAATTATTATATAATGTCCTTCTTCATCTCTTGTTACTGCCTTTACTGTAAAGTCCAGTTTGTCTGATATAAGTATGGCTACTCCAAGTTCCTTTTGGCTTCCAGTCGCATGATAGATATTTCTTCATCCCTTTACTTTCAACCTGAAGGTGTCTTCCGGTCGAAAATGAGTCTCTTGTAGACAACAAATAGATGGGTTTTGTTTTTTTTATCTATTCTGCTACCGTGTGTCATTTGGTTGGAGCATTCAGTCCATTTCCATTCAGAGTTATTATTGAGAAATGTGGGTTTAGAGTCATTGTGTTCTCACTAGAATTCATGTTTATAGTGGTGTCTCTGGTACTTTGTGTTCTTTGCAACATTTCCCTTATAGAGTCCCTCTTAGGATATCCTGTAGGGCTTGTTTGGTGGTCATTAATTCTCTCAATTTTTGTTTATTTGGGAACACTTTTATCTCTCCTACTATTTTGAATGACAGGCTTGCTGGATAAAGGATTCTTGACTGCATGTTTTTTCTGTTTATCACATTTAAGATTTCCTGCCATTCCTTCCTGGCCTGCCAAGTTTCATTCGATAGGTCTGTAACCACTCTGATAGGTTTCCCTTTGTTTCCCTTTCTTTTAATGGTGTCTGTCAGTTTCTTTTGTTTCCCTTTGTTTCCCTTTCTTTTGTTTCCCTTTTGTTTCCCTTTGTTTCCCTTTCTTTTGTTTCCCTTTCTTTTGTTTCCCTTTTGTTTCCCTTTGTTTCCCTTTCTTTTAATGGTGTCTGTCAGTTTCTTTTGTTGTGCCTTTGAATATTTTATTTCCCTACTCAACAATATTTGGGACATGCCATCATGCACACTTTGGCTTGTTTCTTGGTGTAGCCCTAAGAAGGAAAACAGACAGACAAACATAGAGGGAACAGTAACAAACAAACGCACAGACAAATCAAACAAACATATTAAAAGGGGAAAGAAAATAAAGAGAATGGAGAGGATAGAGATGAAAAGAGGAGAAGAAAAGAAAAAGAAAAAGAGAAAAAAACTAAAGGGGGTCAGAGACAACAAAGGACAGTGGACAGTCTAAAATTGTATGACCAGTTGAGGGGAGAGGTAGGGATGAGATATAAGAGAATATATCTGGATTGCAAAAAGGTAAAAAAAAAAAAAGGGAGAAAGGAGAAAGGAAAATAAGGAGTAAAAATTTTTAAAAATTTACATAAAAATGTAATAATAATAATAAATACGTACAGAAAAAGGAGAAAAGAAAAAAATGAAGAAAAAATATATTTAAAAAAACAAACAAAAGAAACAAACAAACAAACAAACAAAAAACCAGCAGCTCCCCACTGTGGATTAGCATGGTTTGATGTGGTAGGTCTCAGAGGCTGCTCTCAGAGGCTCCCCCTTGGTGTCTGCAGAGATTAGATAGGAGGCACGCCAAGCTCCACTGAACTCCGAACTGTAGGCCACTCTAATGAGTCCGATCTCCTTGTGCTGCGGTTGAGAAGAGTTGTATTTTCCAGGCCCACCTCAGTTCAAAGTTCCAGTCCATGGTCCATGCACTTTTATGCTACCACAGATGAGATGTATTTGCTTTGGTGGCTGGCTTCTTATAGGGAGGAATTGGTTTGTCTTGGCTCAGGCAGGGATTTCGGCTGCCCCTGCCTGAGGCGAGATGCGCAGCAGGAGGTGAAATGTGTGTGCACCGTCACAGACCCAACCCCCAGCCAGGATCGCTTTCGCTTTGGGGAAGGAATGAGTGCACAGCTGTTGTCCGAGGTGCCAGGAGCTGCTGGAAATGAGCTGGGAGCTCCTGCAGCCTGCATGCGCACCCAGGTCTCCACTGCCGCCAACTCCCTGCTGGGATCGCGAAGAGGTGGGGGCTATTTTTTCCCTGTTGGCACCCAGGATTCAGGTTTCTCGCAGCCAATGCTGGGTGCAAGATGCGCCTTGGAAATGAGTTGCGTGCTCCCACTCCCAAAACTGAGGTCGAAGTAAGCACCCCTGACACCGCCACTGCTGTGGCCACTGACTCCTTGCCAAGATGGCTCAGGGCTGGAAGCTGTTCATTCCCTTGCGTCACCTGGGTTCGGGATTTAGGCTACCCAGCAGTTATCTATGGAGTAAGCTTCTCTCTCCAAGCGTGGTTAAGCATTCTTTACCTCTTCCCCAGAGACAGTACTATGAGCGTATTCAGTCTCTCTGTCTCTTCCCTTTGTCTCTCGGGCTCCGTGTGCTTGCTTCGCATTGGGCTGGGGCTCCCACCTCCCCTGCCCATCTCGGGCTGGCCCATTTTCCAATCTCCCCAGTACGCACTCACTCACTCAGGTATCCTTCAGGTTCTCTTCCTTCTGGAGTCCGTATTTTCTCCTTCCACTCTTGCAGATGAGAGTAATGTCCTTCTCAGTTCGATCGATGGGGCAGACGAAGTTTACAGAGCTCCCTTCCTCTCTGCCATCTTGGCTCCTCCCTTCATCATCTCTTGTAACAGATTATGGTTTAAAATCTAGTAAGTGTGATATGAGTATAGTACTAAAACTTTCTTTTGATGTCCATTTGCATGATAAATTGTTCACTATCCCTTTACTTTCAATCCAAAAGTGTTTTAGGGTGAAAATGAGTCTATTGTATGCAGTGTATAGAAGGATCTTATTTTTTTTCTTAATCCATTTTGACACCCTATGTCTTTGGATTGGAGCATAGTGCCCATTTACATTGACTGTAATTATTAATAGATATAAACTTAGTGACATTGTGTTACCTCTAAAGTCATTGTTTCTGGAGATTTTCTCTGTTTCATTCCTGTCTTTGTTGCTTTCCCACTCAAAGAGTTCCCTTCAAATTTCTTACAGGCCTGTTTAGAGATTATGAACTCCTTTGGGTTTTGTATGTCTGGGAAATCCTATCTTTTCTTCCATCTGAATGACAGCCTTGCTGGATAAAGTATTCTTTGCTGTGTATTTTTAATTGAGCATGTTGAAGTCATCTTCCTACTCCCTTCTTGTCTGATAGTTACTGTGGAGACATCTGCCATAATCTTTTTTTTTTCCTTCCTCTATTAGTTTACAGTTATTTTGTTGTGTTGTGTTGCTTTTAGGGTTTTTCTTTATTTGTCTATTTTGCCAATTTTACTATGATATGTCTCAATGTTGGCATGCTTTTGTTGATTTTGATGGAGGTTCTACGTGCCTCCTAGATGTGGACATATGTTTGCTACCCAGTTTGTGGAAAATTTCCACTATAATTCACTTAGATAAAACTTCCGTTTTCTACCTCTGTTCCTCTTCTAGGACTCCTATGAAAAGAATCTTACTACACTTTATGTAGTTGCTTAGTGCCCTCAGTATACATCTGTGATGCAGTATTTTAATTTTTCTCGTCTTTCCTGCTTCATTTCCCCCATAATTTTATCTTCTATGTCACTTACTCATTCGTCTGCTCTTTCAGCCTTGAGGTAATGATATCCAATCAGTTTCACATCTCGGTTACAGCCTCTTAAAAAATTTCAGCCTGACTTGTTTTTAGGTCTTTTGTATCTGCAGTAAGGTTATCCCTCTTGTCTTCTATGCTTTCTTCAGGCAAAGCTAGTATCCTTATGATAGTTTTTAAAAATTCTGTTTGAAACACATTACTTATATGTGTTTTGATAATATCTCTGGTAATGACTTTTTATCATTTTTCTTTTGGGTTGAATTCCTCCATCATGGAGGATGACTATGTCTCTTCCTTCTGGTTTTTAGAGTATCCTGTTATGTTTTCTGCTTCTAGAGTAGTGACGTTATTAAGAAGAGTTCACATACTGTCCAGGGCCTGACACTTCAGGAAGCTTTTCTTGTGGGTGCTGTGTACACTGTGCCATCAAGTATTGGCTGCTCTGTCCCTCTGGTCGGTCCTCTGCAGAGTTTCTCTTTGCCTCCAGTGAGGAGTATTGGGACCTTGTCCACAGTGTTGTGAGTTTTATCTATGTGAGTGTGGTCTGCTTGTTAAAGAGGCTAATTCCTATTTCCCCTAGAGCTGAAGCTATGCCGTACTATGTGGTCAGTACACTTGGTGAGTGTGGGGGTTTATTCTGGTCTTTGGGGGAGGGGCGCTTGCTGCTCTGGTTTCCAGTCACTCTTTCCCTAGTAAGGAAGCACCTAAGGAAAGCAGGTGAGGTGGAGGAAGGCTTGTTTTAAGAGGCTCATCTCCCATTAGTGGGCACTGCACTGCTTGCTGAAGTCTGTACATGTTGCTTGGTGGGAGGAAATATTGTCATCATCCCACTCTCTCGTCCCTGGATTTGGAGTTCCCACGTGCCCCTGTTCAAGAAACTTTCACCAAGAGAGGCAATCTGTACTTGTGGGTCCCAGACTTCCCTCAGAAGCCTGTCTTCACCCTGTCTGTGTCCAAGCCATATGCCCACCTGGCAGCACAGTACACTTATGTTTTACCCCAGGAACTCTAACTGGGTTTAAACAAATCAAGTTATATGAACTCAATATGACAGGGATCCCCACTTATCCTCTGGAAAAGGGTCTTGCTGTGCTGTGGCTGGAGCTGGATTGTTCTAGAAGGGCAGCTGCATAAAACTGGGGGCTTGGAGGTCATATTGACAGACGGCAAAAGATACCATCCAAGTAATTGCTCTCAGCAGGGGCTCCTATGCTATTGAACAAGGAAGTACAAAAGTGCCTGTCTGCACTCCAGTCTCATGAAAGGCAGTGCCACCTCTCCCAAATGCACTCCAAGAAGGAAACCATCTCTTCCCATATGATCCAGGGGACTCTCAGGCCACAGTACCTCCTATGGGCCTCTGTCTTCATCACAGGAGCACAGATATGCCCACCAGACTCCACCCAGCGATGGCATGGACTACTAAATTTCCAGTTTTTAGCTCCACGTTTACAGGAGGTTGACTTGTCATGGTTAACTTTGCATGTCAGCTAGACTGTGTCATGGGTACCCAGATTAACCATTGTTTCTGTGGATGTCTGTACTGTGTTTCAAGAAGAGATTGGCATTTCCATCCATGGCTTCTGTCTGCATGGGCATTACCCACTCCATTAAGGTTCTGAATAGAATCCAATGCAGAGGGAGAAAGCATTCCCTCATTTTTAATCCCCATGTGCATGTTTGAGCTGTTGACTTGGAACATTGTTCTCCTTCCGCCCTTATTCTGAGAGTTATGTCATCAAGTCCTCATGTTCTCAGACTAGACAATAGTTCAGAATGAGACAATAATTACACCACCGGATTTCCTGTGTCTTCAGCTTGTGGTAGTAGATCATGGGACTTCTCAACCTATTTAATCATGTAAACAAATGTGCTTAGGGTTCTGTTCCTCAGGAACAGATGATAATTTCTTATTTAGAGAAATTGAATAAATTAGAATTCATTTAAAGTCCTGAGTAGCAAAGTGCCATGAGGGAAGTGTCAAGTTGTTTGATTGGGACAAGAGCTAGTGAGGATGATGAGGACCTGTGGGATCCTGTGGGACTATCTGCACAGTCAGTGCATCTGAAGCAGTAAAGTTTCAGCTATTTTACCTATCATATATGTAATTCAATCATGTTTAGGGACAGGAATAAGCAAGTGCAAACAACTGTACCTTTTGTGCATGTTAGTGTAGTTTGCCTATGACAACAAAGTTTCTATTAGAGAGAGTGAATAGGTAAGCACAGATTCATGGGTCCAGAGAAGCTCCCTGGGGGAAACTGCTGTGTGGAAAGGAAGCCCCAAACCCTGACAGGAAACCTGCCTGTAGCCTCCAGCTGCACCTGCTCCAGGGAATACAAACCAGAATTGTGCAGAAGGTGCACCCCCTGGTGGCGCTGAGGCCATTCTACAGGGAGATTTGTGTCTGGGCTCACACTGATGTCTGCTCACTGTGTCTTTTGCACAGAAATAAATGGCCGTGTCCTCGACTCTCAGGTTGTTCATCTGCAGATACAGCGTGTTCTTGGCGTTGTCCCTGGAGATGGTGAATCGGCCCTTCACGGAGTCCGCATAGCTTGGGTAAGTTCCATCATAATAAATACCTGAGACCCACTCCAGCCCCTTCTCTGGAGCCTGGCGGACCCAGCTCATGCCATAGTTACTGAAGTCAAATCCGGAGGCTGCACAGGAGAGTCGCAGGGAGCCCCCAGGCTTCGCAAGGCCTCCTCCAGACTCCACCAGCTGCACTTCACACTCGACACCTGCAGACACAAGACATGTTGATCAGGAAACTGTCACACATCCACTGCTTCTCTCACACATATCCACTCACATATTCAGTGTCTCACGATCTCCAGGAATTACCTTTTAGAACAGCAACAAGGAAAACCCAGCCAAGCACAAACTCCATAGTGAGATGTCTGTGTTCTGTCCTGATCACAGAATGGAACACCTGGGACTCCTGGGGCTAGGACTCCTCTCCCAGCTCTAGGGTTGTAGCTGGGCTCCTTTAATCAGCAGTGAAAGGGACCTATTTGCATACCCTTTGACTATATGTCAAAACCCAGACATAGATTTGATTTTTTAAAAGTTAAAGACAGAGTTGGGGAGGCACTGCTAGGTCAGTTTGTGTAGATTGCGCTGTGACAATATGAAGAAGTCTAATCTGTAAACACAGTTATATTTACAGGCAGGTGCTTATTTTTACCTTGTCTTTCAGCAACATAGGTCATTTGCACTATACAAGTATTTTAAGTGCTTTTTGAAGTTTAATCCAAAATAATTTATTCTGTGCCATTGTAACTTGTATACTTTTGTTATTTCTTTTGCATATATTACCATTCTGGTGTGCAGAATCACAACTCTTTTTGCTGTTGTTCTTCATTGTTTTTTACATTTTAAAATAAAACTTTATTTTTTTCTTTTATAATTTATTGTCAAGTTGGTTTTTATGTTACACCCAGTGCTCATCCCCACAAGTGCCCATCACCCCCTTCCCATCTCCCTTCCCCCATTTTCCCTCAGTTTTTTCTCAGTTTTGAAGGGTCTTTCATGATTTGCCTCCCTCCATCTCTCCAACCATTTCCCTTTCCCCCTCCCCCATAGTCCTTTGCAAGTTTCTCCTCTTACATTTATGAGTGAAAACATATGGTATCTGTTTTTCTCTGCCTGACTTATTTCACTTAGCAACACCCTCGAGGTCCATGTACGTTGCTACAAATGCCCAGACATTATTCTTCCTAATTGTCATGTAGTACTCCATTGTCTATTTAAACCACATCTTCTTGATCCATTCATCATTGATGGACACTTAGGCTCTTTCCGTGATTTGGCTATTGTTGAAAGTGCTGTCATGCACGTTGAGGTACATGTGTCCCTACGCATCAGCACCTCTGTAAACCAAAATTGGGTAGATCCAAGCAGTGCTAGTACTGGGTCATAGGGGAGTTCTATAGTTAATTTTTTGAGGATCTCTACACTGTTTTCCAGAGTGGCTGTGCGAGTTTACATTCCTACCAACAGTGCAGGAGGGTGGCTGTTTCTCCACATCCTCACCTGCATCTGTACTCTCCTAATTTGTTCATTTTAGCACCAGTGTGTCTCTCAAAGGTATTGGTTCCTTTTAGATTTTAAGCTTAGATACTATGTCCATTGCTGTCAGTGGAGTGTTAAAGTTGTCTATTATTATTATTATTGTATTATTATCAATGAGTTTCTTTATGTTTCTTATTCATTGATTCATATATATCAATGCTTACAATTTTGGGGTATAAATATTTAAAGTTTTCTATCTGGTTGGATCGTCCCTGTTATGATGGTATACTGCCTTCATCATCTCTTTTAACAGATTTTGGTTTAAAATCTACTTAAGGCACTGGGTGGCTGAGTCGGTTAAACACCGTCTTCAGAACTGGTCATGATCTCATGTTTCATGGGTTCGAGCCTTGAGTCGGGCTCTGTGCTGACAGCTAGCTCAGAGCCAGAACCTACTTCAGATTTTGTTTCTCCCTCTCTCTCTGACTCTCTGCTGCTTGCACTTTCTCTCAAAAATAAATTAAAATTTAAAAAATTAAAATCTAGTAAGTGTGACAGGAGTATAGTACTAAAACTTTCTTTTGGTGTCCATTAGCATGATAAATTGTTCTCCATCCCTTCACTTTCAATCTAAAGGTGTTCAGGTTGAAAAGTCTATTGTATGCAGTGCATAGAAAGAGATTGTGTTTTTTCTTAATCCATTTTGATACGCTATGTTTTTTGATGGAAGCATTTTGCCCATTTACATTGACAGTGATTATTGAAGATATAAACTTAGTGCCATTGTGTTTCCTCTAAAGACATTGTTCCTGGAGATTTTCTCTATTTCTTTCTAGTCTTTGTGGCTTTTAGTCTTCCTTTCGGATTCAATGAGTCCCCTTTAATATTTCTTGCAGACCTGGATAGAGACTAGGAATTCCTTTGGTTTTCGTTTGTCAGGAAAATCCTATATTTCCTTCTATCTGAACGACAGCCTTGCTGGATAAAGTATTCTTTGCTGTATATTTTTGAATTGAGCATGTTGAGGTCATCGTGCCACTCCCTTCTTGTCTGA
>PISW01007511.1:0-10000 GCA_004023785.1 Mungos mungo | reverse complement strand
AGATGGTTGCTTGTATTTCTGAGGGATCAGTTGTAATAGATCCATTTTAATTCATGATTTTGTCTATTTGGGTGTTCTCCCTATTCTTTCTGAGGAGCCTAGCTAGAGGTTTATCAATTTTGTTTAGTTATTAAAAAAAAAAAAAAAACCTCTTGGTTTCCTTGATCTGTTGAATTGTTTTTGTGGATTCTATGTTGTTTATTTCTGCCCTGATCTTTATTATTTCTATTCTGCTGCTGGGTTTGGGGTGCTCTTGCTGCTCTCTTTCTTGTTTCCTTAGGTGCTTTGTTAGATTTTGAGTTTGCACTTTTTCTGGTATGAAGAAATATGTCTGGAATGCAATAAACTTTTCTCTTAGGTCTGTCTTTGCTGCTTCCCAGGGAGTTTGGATTGTTGTATTTTGTTTTTCTTCTTTTTCCATATATTTTTGAATTTCCACTCTAATTTCGTGATTGGCCCAATCATTTCTTAGTAGGGTGGTATTTAACCTCCATATTTTTGGAGGTTTTCCAGACCATTTCCTGTGATTGATTTCAAGTTTCACAGCATTGTCATCTGAAAGTGTACAAGGTATGATCTCAGTTCATTTTTATTTATGGAGTACTGATTTATGACCCAGTATGTGATCAATCTTGGAGAATGTGCTATGCATAATTGAGAAGAAAGTGAATTCTCTGGCTTCAGGATGCAGAGTTCTAAATATATCTATTAATTCCATTTGTTCCAGTGTGCCATTCCGTTCTATATTTTCTTTAGAGATTTTCTGTCTGTTTGACCTATCCATTGTTGTAAGTGATGTATTAAAGTCCCCTGTAATTAGCACATTCTTATCAATAAGATTGTTTCTGTTTGTGTAGGGGCCCATTCTGCCAAAAGACCTGTTTAGATCCTGCTGTAAGTCACCAAGAGGAACGCGCATATCTCCAGCTTGTCTGGAAAGTGTGACCCTGGTGCAAGTGAGGTCTCTCAGTTGAGGATTGGGATTGAGTCACTCTCCTGGGAGACTGAGTGTACAGTGTCATATGGCTTGTTGGGTCCTGCTTTCCTTTGTTTTAGAGAATGTGTGCATGATCTCTTGATTATGATGGATTAGAGACTGGAGTTATTTTTCTATGACCTTTAATTAGTTTCAGTGAGTGGGCAAATTTTCAGATTGAAACTCCCTTCCTGGTCAGGGGCACTTTACCCGTAAATCATCATGTTCACCTTTAAGAAAAAATAGCCTTGTCATAAGCTTCGGTTAATAATATCACTATATACATAAACCCATGCTGATGTATTTTGAGTGATGAATTATGTTTTTTGATCTTCTGTATTGTACCTCGTTTCTATTTTGATTTTCTGTCTTTGCTACCATGGAAATAATAATTCTGGAAGTAACAAACAATGTAATCATTAGAAAAATGATGTAATCACCTATGGTATATAAAGATCCCAAGTTTCACAGTAAAGTGTGGTCTCTTCCACCATTCATGTTGTCTGTGTTCTTTCTTGTAGATATTTCGCCGACACCAACCCCCTACTCAGAGACCCTTAGACTCTGGTGCGTGGGCTGGTCCCCCGCATGTTTGTGATTAGTAGTTTAATGTATTTGGCCTCTCCCAACTTCGGTGCATAAATGTTTATAATTGTGAGCTCTTCCTGAGTTAGAGACGCTGTATTTATTATATAATATCTTTCTTCATCTTTTGTTACTGCCTTTACTTTAAATTTCAGTTTATCCAATATAAGTATGGCTACTCCAGCTTTCTTTTGGCATCCTATCGCATGGTAGATATTTCTCCATCCTTTCACTTTCAATCTGAAGGTGTCTTCAAGTCTAAGGTGAGTCTCTTGGAGATACCAAATAGATGGGTTTTGGTTTTTGATCCATTCTGCTACCCTGTATCATTTGATTGGAGCATTTAGTCCATTTACATTCAGTGTTGTTATTGAAAAATGTGGGTTTAGATTTATTGTGTTCTCTGTACAGTTAATGTTTGTATTGATGTCTCTTGTGTCTTGTATTCCTTGCTAACTTTCTCTCATAGAGTCCCTCTTAGGATTTCTTGTAGGGCTGGTTTGGTGGTCATGAATTCTCTCAATTTTTGTTTATTTGGGAACACCTTGATCTCTCCTTCTATTTTGAATGACATGCTTGCTGGAAAAAGAACTCCTGGTTGCATATTTTTCCTGTTCATCATATTGAATATTTCCTGCCATTCCCTTCTGGCCTGCCAAATTTCAGTAGATAGGTCTGTAACCACTCTGATAGGTTTCCCTTTGTATGTTAGGGCCCTTTTATCCCTAGCTGCTTTCAGAATTCTCTTTTTGTCTTTATATTTTACCAGTTTCATTATGATATGTTATGATGAAGGTCAGTTCAGGTTACTTCTCAAGGGAGTTTGATATGACTCTTGAATTTCAATGTCTTTCTCTTTCCCTAGGTTGTAGTAATTTTCATCTATAATTTGATCTAGCACTCCTTCAGGACCTTTTCCTCTTTATTCCTCTTCAGAAACTCATATGATACAGTTAATGTTCCATTTGTTTGTATCGCTCAGGTCTTCAATTCTCCTTTCATGCTCCTGTATCTATTTCTCTCTCTCTCTCTCTCTCTCTCTCTCTCTCTCTCTCTCTCTCTCTCTCTCGGCTTCCTCCTTGGCTATAACTCTGTCTTCTAATTCACCTATTCTCCTCCCTGCTTCTTCTCTCCGTGGAGTGGCAGGCTCCACTTTATTATTCACCTCATTTATAGCCTTTTGAAGGTCGCTTGTCTTCCTATCAATAGCTTCTCTGATGGCTTTTATGCTGTTGTCAAGCCCTGCAATAAATTTTATAACAATCGTTCTAAATTCTTGTTCAGTTATGTTGCTTGTGTCTGTTTTCAGCAGCTCTGTAGCTGTGATATCTTCCTGGAATTTCTTCAGAGGAGAGTTCTTTCGTTTTATCATTTTCACTAGCTTTCTGTCTCCTATCAGTTTTAAAACTAGTTCTCCACTGTGTGTCTATTAGTATTGCTCTATTAAACAGGCTCTTTGACTGTCCAGGGTCTGTTGTTTCAGGAAATGTTCTTTTAACGGTGTCTCTTGGTTTCTCTTGTTATGCCTCTGTTTAATTTATTTTCCTACTCAGTGATATTGGTGATTTTCTACTATGTGTGCTTTGGCTTGTTTCTTGAGGTAGCCCTGAAAAGGAAAACAGACAAACACACAGGGAACACAAGCACGTAAACACTCACACAAATCAAGTAAACAGGCAAACCAAAAGGGGAAAGAGAAAAGGAACAGAAAAGAAAAGAGAGGACAGGAATGGAACAAAGAAGGTGGGGGATAGCGACAGCCAGCGATAATGGACAGTCTGAGAGCATAAAGTCTGCGAAGGGAGGGATATAGGAGTGAGATAAAGGAAAAAATATCTGGATGGTAAGAGTTGATCTAAGCACAGCAGTGCATAAATGTTGGTCTTTCCGAGACTCCAGGGTGGAAAGGGAGAAAATAAGGAAATAGTAAAATATTAAAAGGAAAATAAGGAAAAAATTGAAAAATAAAAATAATAAGAAAAGAAAAAATTAATATTAATAAAAATAGTAAGCAGAACAAGGCAGCTCTCCAGCATGAATGGGCGTGGTGTGATGTGGGTATTTCGAGTCTCAGGGGCTGCTCTCTGAGGCTAGCCTTAGTGTTTGTGGCCTGAAAAATGATGGCGTCCCAAGCCTGTTTAGACCGTGCATTGCCAGCCACTCTCCTGAGACCAACGTCCCTGTGCCACAGGTGGGTCAAATTGTTTCATTTTTTTAAGTCCTGCCAGGTTTCTAAATCCTTGTCCAGGCCCTTAAAAGTGCCGCCAGGTTAAAATTATCTCTCGCAGGCAGGCAGCTTTCTTGCCATGATTGAGTAGGGGTTTGTGGAGCCAGTTTTTCCCTGGCTCCAACTGAAGTTGGCGAGCTGCCGAGCCCAAAAGAAAACAAGCAAGCTGAGGGTGATGGATTTCTCTCCATGTGCCCAGCAACTCTCAGTCCCGGACCGAGGTCTCCTCTCTCCAGAGATCATGCTATGAGTGTTTCAGTCTCTCCTTCTCTTCCCCCTGGCTCTCCACCAGGCTACATGGCCATCCCTCCTGTGTCCCTGCACGGTTCTGTGCCACCTCTGTACCTGGGCTCTCTGCAGGCCTGACGCCAAGTTTCTGGGCACTTTCTTTCCCGGCTCTGCTTTGCCGGTGCTCCCTTCCCCAGAGTCTCTGATCCAAGTTTGCACTCACTCAGGCATCCATGAGGCTGTTATCAATGAGGGTTCTGTGCACACACCTCCGTTCTCAGAGAACAGAGATTTGTGGCTTTTAATTCTTCTCAGTTTGATAATTTCCAGAGCATGGAGGTGTACTTCTCCTCCTTTTTGCCGCTGGCTCAGGTTACATCATCATGTTCCCATGTTCTCAGACTAGCCACTAGTTCAGAATGAGATGAAAATTACACCACTGTTTTCCCTGGGTCTTCAGCTTGTGATAGTAGATCATGGAACTTTTCAACCTATTTAATCATGTAAACCAATGTGCTTAGGGTTCTGTTCCTCAGGAACAGATGATTTATTTCTTGTTCAGAGAAATTGAATAAATTGCTACTCATTTGCAGTCATGAGTAGCAAAGTGCCATGAAGGAAGAGTCAAGTTGTTTGATTGGGACAAGAGCTGGGTGAGGATGAGGACCTGTGGGATCCCGTGGTCCTATCTGCACAGTCAGTGCATATGGGACTCCTGTAAAGGTTCAGCTGTTTTCCCTATCATATATGTAATTCAATCATGGTTAGGGACAGGAATAAGGAAGTGTAAACAGCTGCGTCATTTGTGCATGTTAGTGTAGTTTACCTATGACAGCAAAGTTTCTAATACAAAAAGTGAATAGGTAGGCACAGAATCATGTGTCCAGAGAGGTTCCATTGGGGAATCTGCTGTGTGAAAAGGAAGCCCCAGACGCTGACAGGAAACCTGCCTGTAACCTCCATCTGCACCTGCTCCAGGGAATACAAACCAGAATTGTGCAGAGTGTGCACACCCTGGTGGCGCTGAGGCCCTTTTACAGGGAGGTTTGTGTCTGGGCTCACACTGATGTCCCAGAGAGAGCCTGTACTTGGCACTGTCTCTGGAGATGGTGAATCGGCCCTTAACGGAGTCCGAATAGCTTGGGTAACTTCCATCATCACTAATAACTGAGACCCACTCCAGCCCCTTCTCTGGAGCTTGGCGGACCCAGTGCATGTGATAGCTACTGAAGTCAAATCCTGAGGCTGCACAGGAGCGTTTCATGGACCGGCCCGCAGGTCAGTAAATGCAGGTCCTGAGGGAGGGAGTGAGAATTGGGGGGCAGGGGGCATAGAGAATAGAGGCAAGACAAAGTTTCTGATCAAGCCTTAGTTTATTGAGAAAAAACATTCATCTTATAAAGAGCAAAAAGCACAGGGCAGTTGCTAAGAAACAGGGTCACGTGAAGGGGCTAGGGTAAAGGAAAAAAAACACAGAAGCCGCAGTTTTAGCACAGCGTCTGAGGAGCCAATAAGAGAGTCCAGCCAAGCTGTCTCTGGCCTTGAGCTGGGAGTGATAACACTGTCCAGCCCTGCAGGTGGCTGATCTTAGGTCAAGGTACACATCTCTTTCCCTGGCAGCTCTTCTGTCAGCCCTCCACAGGTCCTTATTTTTTCTTATATATTTTCAAAAAAGAGCAATTTCCAAAATGTGATAGTATAGGCAAGAAATGGACTGTGCCTGTCTTAGGTTGGGGGCCTGCCAATCCTTCTTACCCGTAATGGGCATACTCAGAAGCCGATGACTGAGTAGCCTGTCTTAGGTTGATAAGATGGTAAGGCCCCTCTTACCCATCATTGGCTAACCAGCCCGTGCCTCTTGCCATAATATAGCTCTTCATCGGCCTCCTGATTGGCCATATCAAGCTTGTGATAATGGACCTGGATAGGCTGCATTTTGATAGCATCTATTTGCTGCCTCAGAAATGCCATGAGTTTATTAAACAGAACAGGGCCCAGAGATACCAGGTTCAACAATCCCAGAATAGGTCCTAAGAGGGGCAGAATATAGGCAGAAGTCCGTGGAATCCAGTGAGAAAAGGGTTATCAGCAAGCTCCCTTCTTCTTTTCTCCAAGTCCTCTGGAAGTTTTTTTATCTTGTCTCTGACAACACCGGACTTATTCACACAGAAACAGCACCGCTCCTGTAAAGCCAAACAGATTCCTCCCTGCTCGGAGGTGAGTAAGTCAAGGCCTCGTCTGTTTTGTAGGACAACTTCTGCCAAGGAGTCCACCTGATCTTGGATGTCTTGAATAATATTGGAAATAACTTGTACATCAGCAAATAGTTGCCTAGAGAGCTTATTCTACTGGGTCATGGATACACCCAATCCCGCAGATCCTGCAGTAATTGTTGGGGCCAGCCCTAGGCCGACCAGTAAGGGGACAATTTGAAGTGCCCATTTATGTCGGCTGGATATGTAATCAAAACTGGGCACGGGGACAGACTCATCTCCAGGAATGATACCTATATCCGGGAGAAGGAAGGCTGGGGTGCATAGCCCCGTCCAACTGGCAGGGAGATAAGTATAAGCTCTATTATTGCCACATACAAAAACAGTGTTATTACTAGAGCAGATAGGGGATATATAGTTGTGAGTGATATTGCAATTAGCGGAAGAGGAGGCAAATCCTAGGTCTATCCCAAAACTGTCATTGCGGGGGGTCGAGTAGAGGCAAGTGACGTTATGGAATAATACAGGTTGCACCAGCAATGGTGGGATAATTACACAGGAGGCATTGCTGAATGTAAGGTCATGTTGCTGAGGGAGGGCCACGGGCACAGGCACCCCCATTTTTAGGCACAACCAACAATTTTGTGCCAATGAAGGATTAGTAGCGTTTAGGATTTTATGGGCACTTTCCAGGATGGAAAAAGCAGAAAAGTCTAAAGTAGAATCTTGAGGTCCAGGAAGTGCTATAGGGTGATAATTAAACTTAGGATTTAATTCCTCCATTAATTTTTGAACTCTATCTTGGGCTTTGGCCATCCTATATTGATCTTGCGGTCCTCCTCTGTTGGAGATATGAACAGGAGGGGACACATTCCAACAAACAGGTTTTCCCACCGTGCCAAGGCAGGAGGACTGCATCACCATGTTATTATCGCTCCCTTTAGCATGAGCGTTCCGACCTAGGATGGCCATGAAATATGTTTTATTATCATATTTACTTATTTATTGCTGGACAGAACTATAGCAACTACTGTGCATAGTGTCGTAAAAGGTGGTGCATGGGCAGAGCCCAGGACGGCCGTCTGCAACAGGAATAATCTGTGGTTTGGACACACAGAAATATTTTATACTACAGCTACTGGACCTCAAAGTTACAACCACTTGATAGGCTGTTTTTGGTCCATAATCTATGGTGGCTAGAAGAGGGTGTCGAAACACTCCATCAGGGCCTTGTACCCAATTAAGTATGGCATTTTCAGTTCCGCCGCGGCAATCGCAGGGATTCCCTGTCTGTTGTTGTAGCAGTCGCCTGGCCACAGAAGGGTCCCCGAAACCGCCAAGTGTATGTTTTACCAGATATTGGAAAGCTGCCATCCAGAGGAGGTACCACCATCTCCAAAACATGGTCCCTAAAGGAAAAGACAAAGATTTTTCTCAAGGAGATTTTTTCCTCCCTGGAAGGCTGAGTGTTATGATCAGTTTGCTTTACTAGTCTCTCCGACAACCTTCGGGCTGTATCTGCTTGTCATGAGTAGATGCAGATTGCTCCTCGTCCCCAGATCAAGACTGGGTCAGGACCATACCACTTATTATCCAAGGGGTCCCTCCAAAGCACAGTAGTGAAAGTTTTTTGCGTCTCATTGTGCCAGAAACGTTCAGCAGCTTAACGTCCTTCTTTATCCAAGGTTAAAAAATTTAAAATGAAGAGTGAATGATGTAGAAGATTTCTGGGAGATCCCTTGATGGGGTACCATTCCCCCTTTTTTATCTTCTCAAGGGTATTTTTTAAGGACAAGTATGCCCGTTCCACTATACCTTGTCCTTGTGGGTTATAAGGGATTCCGGTGATGTGTTTAATGTGTAACTGTTGACAGAATTTAGCAAACACGGTTCCAGTATATCCGGGTCCATTGTCAGTTTTTATTTGTTTTTGAACCCCTATCACTGATATAGCAGAAAGCATGTGGGCTACGATGTGCTTTCCTGCTTCTCCAGCTTGTAAGGTAGCATATAGGAAGCCGCTGTAGGTATCAACATTCACATGGACATACTTTAGATTTCCAAACTCTAAAATGTGTGTGACGTCCATTTGTCAGATGGCATTGGGCACTAGTCCTCGCGGATTTACTCCCAAATGAGGAACAGGTAAATGCACAACACAAGAAGGGCACTGTTTTACTATTTGTCGTACCTGTTTATGAGTGACCTTAAATTGTAGCTTCAGAGCTTAGAGCCTAGATGATGAATTTCACAGAGGGGACCAAGCAATTTAGAATGAGTTAAACCTGAAATTCCTGTCTTGTAGACAGGCACTGTTGCAGTCTCAGTTGCTGAAAAGAGACCAACCACATACTAGTGTCTGAAAACAGATTAAACCTCTCTGGAGTATTTTGCAATAATCTAATAACAACAACAAGTTCAGCTCTCTGTGCTGAAGTTTCCCTAGTTTGAAAAGAATTAATTTTAGGTTTAGATGAGTTTTTATGAATAATTACAGAAGTCATGCCATTAGAGGACCCATCAGTAAATGCTAAAAGGGCATCCTCTAAAGGCTTAGTTTTTGTTTTTGTGAGGAAAATAAAAGAATTTAATTTTCCAAATTGTAAAATAGGATCTTTAGGTGTATTAAATCCAAGATTGCCTGTATACCCAATAATAGCAACCTGAAAATCAGTAAATCCCTGCATTAATTATTTAAATCTGAAATTTAGGATATGGAAGGACAATTTTTGCTGGCTCCTGAGCAAACAATTCTCTGCTTCTTTTTCTCCCCTTAATAATTATTTGTGTTATTAAGGATGGATAATCAGTCAAAACTTTTTTAGGAGTAGCTGATAAATAGAGCCATTTTAATATTCCTTCTTGCCATAGGCAAGCGGTGGGAGAATGTTCCGTTGGTAAAATTATTAAAGACCAAGGCTTATTGTAATTAATCCTTGTAAGCATGACCCCTTGTAAAGCCTCATTAACTTTAGATAAGGATTCCAGGGCCAAAGGAGTTAACTCTAGTTTGCAATTTAGATGGAAGTCTTTATGCAAGATCTCAAACAGAGGAATAAGATCTCTAGTAGACAGCTTTAAAAGAGACTGAATCCAATTAAAATCTCCCAATAGTTTTTGAAAATCATTTAAAGTACATAAGTGCTGTCTTCAATTGTAAAGGCTGTTAAGTTACAGTTTGATTTTTAATTATTGTTTATTCCAGTCAAAGCCTTGGTGAAATAACCAGTATTTCCAATGGTGTCCTACTATAAAATGAACAGATTCTTATTGAATTTGTGCAAACAATTGTAATAGCCATGAAAGAAAGAATACTCACTGTAAGTTTCTGAATTTCAGGCGGTTTAAGTAGAGAGAATAGGTAAATGCTCTACATTACAAACAAATACTTTATGATCTTTCTGTATATCACAGATATCTCATGAGAACGATTCTTTTTTTTTCATAATATTTTATTGTCAAATTGTTTTCCATACAACACCCAGTGCTCTTCCCCTTAAGTGCCCTCCACCATCACCACCCCCTCTTTTCCCCCCTCCCCCTTCCCCTTCAACTCTCAGTTCATTTTCAGAATTCAATAGTCTCTCAAGTTTTGCATCCCTCTCTCTCCCCAACTCTCTCTCCTTCCTCCGCTTCCCCTGGTTCTCCATTAGGTCTCTCCTGTTTTCCTGCTAGACCTATGAGTGCAAACATATGGTTTCTGTCCTTCTCTGCCTGGCTTACTTCGCTCAGCATGACACCCTCAAGGTCCATCCACTTTCCTACAAATGG